>JAUMHM010000049.1:7237109-7255842 GCA_032362435.1 Melikaiella ostensackeni
AGATTGATCAAGCGACTAGTGTCGGAGCGACGTTGTGAGATTGATCTGAAACCTTTTCCTTCTCCTCCTAAACATTCCGTACCCACATTTACCATACGAATTCCTTCATCCCCAGTAGTGTAACGAGACCAGAACCGAACGAGTTACGCTTACCCCGAAAGGGATTTGGCTTAATGGTATAATGAAAAAATAAAATAATAATAATAAAAAATGAACTCAATTGATCATGACAAATATATTTTTAAAATGTCCGAGCTGAACGTTTTTTCGTAGAAAAAAGCTATTTTCTCCATTCCCACGCGGGAAAGTTATGCATAATGGAAGAAATTATGTATATTTTTTATTTGTTTCATACATTATTTGGATAAAACAAATGAAAATTATACATAATTTTCACTACTATGCATAACTTTTCCGCCTATGTTAAATCTTGCTGGAAGAAAGCTAGTACTGATATTTTATCAAGATATCATCCTACAAATTTAATTGATGATTTTAATAAACAAATTATTTGACAATTGTGCAGCTATAACAGTTTCCTACAAAAATAAGTGATTTTTTCTCTCTACATGTTCGAAATACGTAATTATTGATGTTTTAACAAATGAATTAAGGAACAATAAAGAACTGTCGTTCATAATAATGAAAATTACAAACAAAAGTTCCAATTAATCGTTTTTTTTGTGGAAAAAAATGATTTTTTTCATTACATCTTGTTGGAAAGAAACTGATACTGATATTTAATCGAGATATTAATAAATGATTTAATAAATACGCAAATTCCACAGTTTCTTATCAATTGATTGTTTCTTCCTCACTATTCAGAAACAATTAGATATTGATAGTGTAGCAACTAATTACTTGGTCTAGTCATTGGGGAAAAAATTAAGATTACTATAAACAAAGGCACAGCTTCCACATTCTCACATAGAGACTTATATAAAACTTATATGAATATGAATATAAATATATATATTATAGTTATATAAATATAACTTAAATGAAAGTACAAAATAATCTTAAGGTATGTAATTTTCATTAAACCGTAAATTTTATATAAATTTAACACATAATTAACTTGAGCACATAAGACGATTTAGTAATTCATTAAGATCAAGTTCGATTATTTGTTTACATTTGTATGCAAATAATGGAAAAAATAATTAAAAAAAAAAACGTTTCATTCCAGCTTTTGTTTATACTGTTATTTACTATAAATGACAGTTCTTTCTTGTTTTTCCATTGATTTCTTAAAACTTTAATATATGCGTATGTCAAACATTTAAAGAGAAAACATCACTTATTTTTATAGAAAACTGTTATGGTTGCACATTTACCGAATAATTTGTTTATAACAATCGGTAATTTAATTAGAAGCATGATATCTTGATGGAATATCAGTACAAGCTTCCTCCCGAGAAGATTTAATGGAAAATACATCTTTTCTACGAAAAACCGTTTATTTTGGACATTTTTTAAATATATTTGTTATAAAAAATTTAATTTAAACTGCCGTGCAAAACAAGAAAACCCGTAACTTAGATTTGCGATAGGGTACCTGATTTTCAGTTGTTTCTAATATATTTTACTGAAAAACAGTATTTTTATTTGCTCAATATTATTGCACTTATTTGGTTTTGAATACCATATCTTATTATAGAAGGCATATGTACGCAATATAAGATTTTATATGTTTTTTATCAAAAACGCACACGCTAGCACATTTAACTCATTTTTTAAATACAATTATCACCAAATATAGCCACAGCCTGTCGCTGCCACGTTGTTCGCGCAGTTGCAAATCTGAAATATTCGGCATTTCTTAAAGTTTAAAAAGAAATAACTTGCTCAGAATTATCTTAGAATTTTTAGAAAAAGTATCTTAAATAATAAGAATGGGCAAAACAGATGTAGGATGTAAGTTCCACATTTTAGGTATTAAAAATCAATCATTTATATTCATTTTTACCGAACCAGTTGTATACTTTGTAAACTGCCAAATTTATTATATCTATTCAACAGGATTCATTTTTCTGGCTGCTAAATAGTCTGTAAGTCGACTAAGAAAATTGATAAAAAAATCATCCTATTCCAAACATGTTTCAAAAAGTATTGGTTGTTTGATAATAAGAAATTACGTATATTTGACCACAGAGCCTGACAATGTTTGCATTCAATCAGAGCTCTCAAATCGATTCATCAAGTTTTCACTCGCTGGTGAGAATAGTAAATGATTTCACATCACAAAATTGTGAACAGGAGAAAAAAAGAATAATTTGGAATTGTTATTTCTTTCTTTGGGACTCTTCTGCGCAATACTATCTTAAAACTATCACCCAGGTGCAGAGAAGTGTCCCTCGTTATTTGCAGTCACGTGTCTACCTTCCGACCCTATCTTCTCGAAAACTATAAACATTCAAACCAGAAGACTCTTACCCAGGATCTTATATATATAAGATGCCCAGGTGCAGTCTGCCAGAAATGACGTCTCAAGACGCATCAGTCACCCAAGAACGATCATTCGTCTCATACGATCTGACAGAAATCCCCTAAATTTTGTATGTACCTTTTTCCTCTGATTGTGAGTGACAAGTTTATCGCATTTGAATATCAAACGAGGATATTAAAAAATACATAAGAAGAATACATATTTCGAATCATAACGTATATCTCCAGTTTATATTGAGGAATCATTTTTATTCATTATTTTTGCTTCATACTTGCTTCATACTTGCTTCGTAAAGGTAAGAATTTTGAAAATTTGTTAATTCGTTTAATTAAACGTTCGTCAATTCAAAAAAGTTCAATACAAATATTCTAAGCAATTTTCTGGATGTATGTGTATGTGTCGATGTCATACTTTTTTGTGAACTTCCGTTTTTCCTTTTGACCAACTTACCACATTGTTTATAACTTTTTTCAGGCAGACACTCCGCACGCACATTTGAATGAGATATTGTTACTGTTTGACATAAAAGAAAATTTATTACAACATAAAATAATTTGATTTTTGTAAACTGCGGCATGAGGACAATAAGCAGGGCCTCCTACGGGGACCATCGTAGAACGTCTGAGAGTTCAAAGTTCAACTTCCGAAAAAATGTAATTAAATTTTTAAAAAATGCAGTTTTTGTGAGACTGAACTAATAAAACTTATTTCACACGGAATAGCTCTAAAAATAATTAATTATTGCAATTCACATAATATGTTGAGCAGTTGAGGCGTCCTGCACATATTTTTTAAAAAATAGCTTACTTTTTATATTTATATTTTTTTTGCTTAGTTCATAGAATCATCATGTATACGAATTATATTCTCTTTCGACTGTCGAATAACGACCGTTAATTCAATTACAAGTTTAAAGCTCAAGCTTCGTTTGCAATTCCACGTGGGTAATTAAAATCGATTATTGACTGACAAAGCATTACGTGTTCAAGTTCTATGTGTATACTAATTACATAAGGGATAATTTAATTGTTGAAACTTTTTTTATTATATTTCGGTTTAAAAAAAATCTTAGAATTTGATTAGTACTATTCGATTTATATTAATCAACTTGCGATACTTTATACCAAGGATCACAAAAAAGATCCTCCTTGATCTTTCGAGCTTTAAAGTTGAGTCAGTGGTTTTTATAAAAATTGTGGTGTAAGACCGTAATATTCTGCTTAACCAGTTGTCCATTATTTGAAGCGACACTTTCAATAAATTACCAAACAATAAAAAACATTGATTAATAATAAACAGAAATTTGGATACATTTTTGCCGATGACATTCGATAGCATCGAGTGCCAACATTAATTCTCGGCGTAAAACCTCCCGCTCGACAGTAAATAAACGTAGTGTAAATACGACTAAGCGAGAATCCGAACAGTCACCCATCCGACCGCTGTTCGAATCCGTCATTCAAGATCTCGAGGAGTCGAGAATCACCACCCAACTACTGCCGTCGGTTCAATAAAAAATATTGTTCAATAATAAACAGAAGTTTTGATCAATTTTTTGTCGACATTTTTAGTAGGAAAAATTGTTTTTCAAATTCCCATGAGAGTATGGCAATTAGGTTTGAAAATTTTGTTACATTATTAAAAGTGATCTTTTCAATAAATTACCAAGCAATGAAAAACATTCATTAATAAATAAACGGAAATTTGGACCAATTTTTTGTCATAAGTTTCAGTAAAAAAAAAAATTGTCTTTAAAAATCCCATGAGAATATGTCAATTAAATTTGAATATTGTGTTCTATTATTAGAAGAAACCTTTGGATAAATTACCAAGCAATAAAATACATTGATTAATAACAAAAAGAAATTTGGATTAATTTTTTGTCGTAATTTTCAGTCAAAAAACTTGTTTTTTTAAATTCCCATGAGAGTATGGCAATTAAATTTGAAAATTTTGTTTCATTATTTAAAAGGACCCTTTTAATAAATCGTGAAGAAATAAAAAAGATTGATCAATAATAAATAGAAAGTCGGATCAAAAACTTAATTTTGACGTCAGAAGAAATCTGAAAAAACTTACAGAGACTCTCTAAGGTGTGTAGAATGCAACACAATTTCCCAAATCCCCAAATATGAAATAGTTTACTATTTACAATTTTTTCACAAGCATATCTTCTTGGAAAAGAATAGGGCGATAGGATCCTCAGAAGTAAGGAAAGCCGGTTCACCCATTGGTTCACAGATGTCATGGAAGAAGGCAGGGCCGTCTCAACAACGTCTTGAAGATACAATTCTTGTGTCGGCCACAGAGAGCTTAGCTTTAGTTGATTAGTCTCGTGCAGAAATTTTCGAAGAACTCTAGTGGGTCTCTGACGAGTTTTTCCTATTTGTAGTCGGAATCTGGTGGGGAAAATGAGTCGGGCCCCCATCGGTAACGTAGCGCTTTTGTCGATGTGGGCCCTACTAAACTTTCTAGTAGTGTTCCAGTGGCGGTCGCCCTTCCACCACCCAACTAAAAAGCGATCCCTTCGGGGCTCCTATGGGGGTATTTGTTCACTTAAACTAGATTATATTGACGTATTTTACAAATTGTCTAATAATATGTAAATCTGATCTAGTATAAGTAAATCTAGTGTAAGTAGGTCTGCAAATAATTTCAAATAGTATGTAGTAGGATAAATGCCCTGTAAATCATACGTAGAACTTCCACATCATGCCCGAATCTTTGACACTCGAACATTATTTAAAACAACTACATTTTTTACGTTTGCACACTCAAAGCACGTAAAACTCTTCAAAGTGATGTTTATAAATTTACTTTTACGATATGTCTTCTACAGAACATTGACGATTAGAGGATAAGATTTATAACTCACTACACAATTTCACTACTAAATTCCAGCGAACAAAAATTTGATGTCTTTACTTCTAAAAACTTATGTTAGTTTTTTATATTCGCAATATGCATCCACACTCAGGCCGGACCTCGATTTTATCTCCACGGCCCTGTCCACACTCAAAACTTTAATAAATAATTTATCAAATGTTAAAGATTTTTATCTTTTATGGACAAGTGACCATATGGAAGACTGGCAGCAAACTTCTATCATGGCGTCAGTTGATGTGCGTTAAGTATTTCACGAAGTAACGTCACTGGGCAAGATCGGGCAAGATGGCCTTACGCTGGTGCATAAACATTGGTACCAAATGTATGGGACTAAACTTTCTTTTTTTAATATCTTCGTAGAAAATAATTTCTCACCATAAGTGTATTTCAAAATCAGTTTTTATTTTTCAAGGACCATTTTTTGAAATAATTAAAACGATAATTGTTTGTTCTATCGATTTTATTATTTCATAAAATGGTCCTTGAAAAATAAAAACTAATTTCCGAATACACTTATGGTGAGAAATCATTTTCTACGTAGATATTTAAAAAATAAAGTTTCGTCCTATGCATTTTGCTGCCAATGTTTGTGCACCAGCGTATGGCCATCTTGGATCGCCATATTGGAACATGAAATGCCTAAGTCGTCTGTGGCGCGCAGCATTCAGGCGGCAATTCAAAATACTAGTGAAGTTTAATTTTCAATTACTTAACGTTCTGAGGATAAGGACATCACAAATTTATTATTGATCCTTGTATTTTGTCGCGAAAAAATTCATAAGCATAAAATCTTTAAAATCATATTTTAATTAAAAATTTTTTTATTATTTTCTTAAATTTGAACATTTAAAGAACATTAAAAGGTTAATTTTTAGAAAGATTTTAATTCAGTGAAAGACATTGTAGAGTAAAGAAATTAATTTTTACTGTTTTCTGAGGCCTTGTTAAAACATACGAAATAACAAACAGATCGGAACGGATTTTTCGATATTGAAAATTAATGAAAAAAAAAATTAGTAAAAACAGAAAACTTTAATTAATTTGTCTTATTTGACTACATAACTTTTGAAAACTTTTCTTAGCAAAATATTATTCCAAAAAAATAAATTTGCCATTCTTCTAGGAACAATAAATTTTAGCCTGATGTTACTGAACACTTAAATATTGTGAAAATTTAACAAATAAATGTAGCAAATTTGTTGATTGTTTTTTTTTTAATGTAGCAGAAATTTAAATATTCATTTTTAATTTAAGTGCAGTATATTTTGATTCTAAATTCATCTGAGTAGATTTTCCTTACTTATACGAAATATAGAATTCCTCACTAGAGCCTGATAGGGTCCTCATCAGTTTTTTCAACTAAAAATTCTTACAGAAGGCCCATGAGAACTCAACTTCAAATAGGGAAAGATGAGCAAATTCCTGTAAATTTCGTAATCATTAATTCGAAACAAGTTAGTTGAACAATGTGAGGCGACAAACTTTTTTCAAATGAAAGATTCTTTCTTGAATGAATTTATTTATCTGCTATTCTTTAGCCGTACTTAAATTAAATTGAAAAATCATACAGAGTCAAAAATTTCTACCTAAATTTTAGGAATCATATTTTGGAAACATGTGGATCTCGCGCTTTGCGCTCGGTGTTATATGTTCTTCATATGCAAATTACTAAATCTGTTTTTGATTTCAAATGAAAAATGAAATTTATTTACTTAAGACTCAATCGACCTTGAGGAATACATTCGCATCATAACATTTGCGCTCGATTTTCTGAGCTCACCGTATAATATATACAAATAAATAGTTAAAAAGACGATTGAAAAATTATCTTGATGATTTACGATTGGTCCTGTAAAGAAATGTTTAGCGGCAATTTTATTTGAATTTTTGAAAGCACAAATTCTACTCTTTTGACATTTTTTTTCTTTCTCGCGTCGTTTGGCTCAAAATTAAAATATTCCAATATCACTTTCCATACTTGAAAAAACAAACTATGCCTCCTAACAAAAAATGTTCAGAAAAAAGCTTATAGGTCTTCGTAAAGGCAACAATTCACATATCCTAACTTTTTTTCGTATCTCGCGTTATATGACTCAAAATTAGAGTTTTCGATTTTTCCAAGGAAATTCAAAAAATTGTTTTGACAATCTTGTAGGGCTTTCAAAAAGCGTTTTTTTCTTGACTCCTTTCATATCGTGCTTATGAAAATTCCGAAACTTGTAACAGAAAAATGTTTACGTTCCAAGTACGTGAAGTTTTATGCAGTCACTTCTCGAAAAAATGAAAATTTTGAAGAGTGGGGTTTTTGAGAAAATGATTTCTGAATAACTTTACAAAAATTGAAGCCATTTTGTCATTTTTCGAAAGATCTTTCATTTTTCTTGGATCAATCGAAAGAACACAAGTTCCAATGTCGAATAAAAATGGAAAATCCCAAACACCTATCTTGTTTCGGAAAATGATATATTATGAAAAAAATTACTGTCATTTTTTGACTATTTTCAAGTTATATTCAATGACTATACAAAAAAATTTTGTCGGTCAATCGGTGAAATAACTGTCCCTTTATTTTCACTCTAGAATAATATATCTAAATAATAAATCATTTTTACACCATGACCTAGACTTTTCTTGAAATATTGCATGATTTGAAATGGAATTGAGCAAATATATTTAGGTATGAGAAAAAAATTGTTCAACAGCAACGTAGCTCAGTTGGAGGAGAGAGTCAGCTATGGTAGCGGTACGGGGCATAGTGGATATTACAAATAACGCTCGTGTTTGTTGATTTTTATATTAATCTTTTACATGAAATGACTTTTTGTCATGTTTTAATGCAATTTATGTTTTATAATAAATGTCAGAAGAGTAATTATCAAAAATGAGTTTTGGTGGAAACAAATGGAAAAGATTTTGACAGAAATTAAGTACTTACAGCATATTTTGAAAGACTTGAAGCATGAAAATGTTATGTTTCAATAGGTGAAGTATTTTTTTCAACTTCTGACATCATAAACTGGTTCTATAAACGTTTTTAATATATTAAAATTAATTAAATCTTGCATCTTCACATACGAGTACGGGGCACGACGGCGCGGCGCCCTATCTGTCAGATAAGTTTAGAGCCCTCAATTTTTGTACAGATTATAGTGAAAATCTCAGCGGATAGAAATTATAAAAATATGGGACAAAGTACATGTTAGAGATCAAGGCTTTCCCTATACTGATGCAGAATTTTGAAATTTTCAGTTCATTAGCAATGATTTCCTGATGAGTGAAAGGTTAAAAAGTACCATTATCTTACGATCATTTCAGAATACTCAACTTTGAATGACTGTTACTTCCTGAAAAACAATATGAAAAATCTGCAATAGATGTATGAATTTCTTTGATCCTTTCTGTGCACAATTGCGAAATTTCGAGTTGAAAATAGTCATTTGTTATTAAGTTAATAACAAAAGAGTAGTGACTTGTCATCTCCGAAACTAAAGAACGTACGGAGATCATTCTTGAAGCAAATTAGACATTTTTGGCTTCTGAAAATAGTGTCTGTACTGTCAATGAGCAAAAAGTTGCACTTATATGTTCAAACAATTATTTTCTTCTTCGAAAAAATACAAAGGGCTTTCGATTACCGACGAAATCGCACTCATATCAGGAGACATTGCCTGTGCTACTGCTACTCCTACAACTTTTCTCACGCAGTCTACAAATCCTAAGACCTGAGGTAAAACAAAGCTTACTACTCACTTAAGCGAAAAGTGTGGAAATCGAGATATAAAAACCCATATTTCAAATCACTGACTCCCTTATTGTTTTACATGCAATTACTTTTCATAAAAGTATTGAACGTTTCACTTAAAAGTATTTAATTCAATATTATTATTATTACAAAAGTATTATTAAATATTATAAAACCAATTTCAATTTAAAATATTCAAGTTGTTCATTTGTTCACAGTTTCGTGAGTTAGAGTCATCACGATTATTATATTTTATGAAATATAATGAAACTTTTATCACTTGTAATAATATCTGTAACAATTCGGTGATTAAGCGAAATTCAATTTTGAGAAAACCGCAAATTCAAATCACAATTCCACAAACATTGTTTGTAACAATCATTATTTTTAATTTCTTATAGTGGTATCTTGATTGAGGTCAAGATGCATAGAATGGAAAGGGATTGTATCTGTAAAGAGTGCTTAATGCATATTTTCATGAATAAACAATTGACTGGTGTCATTGCATAACATAATAATGGAGAATATAATTGATGACAATACATTAAACTAGTTGTACAGAAGAAACGAAAACTTGTGTACCTTATATTACGCTATTTAATATTACATTTTTTTCGTAAAAATAAAATATTGTAAGTCGCATCAGAATTATTGGCTGTAAAATAGTTGATTAGGCCTATTGGGGAAGACCACTCAAAAAAAGCGCCGAATACTTTACCTCATGAGTGTTGTACCATTTTTGTATCGACTAAGCTGGTGACGTAGAATAAATAAACAATTACATGGTATAAAATTTATATTCATACTACATATAACAAAGTGGATAAAGCAAAAAATTGTTCAATGCATGGATTTTATGTCATTCTTTCCGCAGAATTAAATGGTGCTATTAGTCTCTCCCTATTTCGCATATTAACACAAATTGTTTAAATAATAGTTGCTAAAGCAATTTAAAAATAAATTTTTGCCCCGCAATATGTGATGGAATTTCAGAGAATTTTCAAGCTAATAAAACGCATTTTGAAAAAAGTGGCAGTTGCATGGCAATGCATGACACCATTCAACTGTTTATATATGAAAATATACGCTTAGTACTTTTTTAAAGATACAATCCCTTCTATTCTATGCACCTTGATCCTACATCAACATACCACTATAAATAATTAAAAATAATGATTGTTACAAACAATGTTTGTGGCAAAATGATATGAACTTGCGGTTTTCTCAAATTCGGATTTCCCTTCATCACCCAAATTATTACAGACATTATTCAATTCAAAGTTTCTTAAAGATCGAAATAAAATCTATTTTCTTATGAACAATTTTTTGTGTACTAAAAAAGAACACCCAAAAACTTCACAATTCAAAAATAGACTTTGAGACTACCTGCTTTTTCGGCTCATTACAGACAAATGGCATCTAGATAATAAATGTACACAAAAAAAAAGAAAAAAGAAAAAAAAAAGTAAGAGCCAACCAAAACCAACCTCACACTCTTCCTCTTCTCCGTCATTTTTATACTACTGGGGACTAACATGTTTCGAAGCCAATTTAGACTTCCTCATCATGGGTAATTTATATGATAACTACAGTTTCAAATAATGAAACATATATTAATTGTTAATGAGGGCATGGCACCTTTTTTAACCAAATTCAAATAGATTTATTGAATTTATTTAAATTCTCATTAAAAGTTTCTTTGTGATATTTCTTGTTGAAGTCAAAACATCTTTTCTTGTTAATATGAAATATATTTTTTTGGAAAAAACCATGAAACTTGCATTCTATCACTAATTCCTCCTGTAATGCATCCAAACTAAGTTTTTACTAATTGAATAAATTCTTGAATACTCCTATACCAGATTTTCAGTAATATCTACCATAAAATCACATTCCATCAAATTTTTTCTATCAATTACAATGAAAATTATATTAACAAGAACATAATAATAAGAATAAATGAAATAATTTTTCATATAACTTTCTACGTATAAGACCCAAAAAAATTGTGATCCAAAGTTTTGCAAACACTTCAGCACAACACTAATTAAAAAGAAAGTAAACCACTTCTTGAAAACAAAAATTTCAATTATTAGAAAATTCTTCATACAGGAAGAAAATTCAGAAATCATCTGTTCGAAGAATGCTAATAGATTTTAGGAAACTATACAGAAAGTCTTAGCTCCAAATATCAAGATTCAGAATTTATTACAAAGGAGCAAGAATAAGATAGTAAAATATATGACATTTTGATTATATAAAGAGAATATTTGATAAAGACAAAAATATAGTAGATATAAGAGTATCTAAAATAGATACAATAACACATAAACATCTATAAAAATTATAAAATCAGAAAAATTAAAACATAAATGTTAGTCAAAATATAAGTAAAGTATTCAATCGTACATAATAAGATATGCACATATGGTTAATATGGCATCTTCCTCAGAATACCATTTTTTGCAGACAACGAGGGTATCATTTCTTTTACCTGAATATATATAAAACCTTTTGGCAACCTTATTTTATGATAAGCACCAGGTTAAGATTTTGATGAGTTGTAAAATTGAAAAAACCTGAAAAATTATTACAAGATTTCTGTACACAGAATATGGGAAATGAAGGAAATACATCATAGTGCCAAGATCAAATTTTGTGGCTTGATTCAGAACTAATCTATTCAGATTATTTTATTTTTCAAGAAAGAAAAAGGTAATAATCCAAACCAATAACAAATTTCTTAAAAACTGCTAACTTCTTTGCTTAAGTCTCTCTTTTAAATTTCTTAAAAATCGAAATAAAATCTACTTTCCTATGAAAATGTTTCTGTGTACTAAAAAATAAGACCCAGAAGTTCATAATTCAAAAAAAGACTTCAAGACTACCCGCTTTTTTGGCTCATTAAAGACAGATGTACAACAAATGCACACAACAAAAAGAAAAAAGAGGGAGAAAAAAGAAAGGGTCAACCAAAACCAACCCCACACACCTGATAAACGTTTCATTATATTTCATAAAATATAATAATCGTGTTGATTCTTACTCACAAAACTGTAATCAAATCAACAATCTCAATATTGTTTTAAAATATTTAATAATACTATTGTAATAATAATAATATTTATATAAAAACTTTTAGGTGACATGTTTAATACTTTTATGAAAAGTAATTGCATGAAAAACAAAAAGGAATTCAAAGATTTGAAATATAAATATTTATTTAACGATCTCCACACTTCTCGCTTAACTGAATGGTATACGTTTTTTTACTTCAGGGCTTAAGATTAGGTAGACTGCGTAACTGTGTGCGTGTGAGAAGTTGTAGGAGTAGCAGTAACACAGGTAAGGTCTCCTGCTGCGAGTGTGGTTCCGTCGATAATAGAAAAGTCCTTTATATTTGCTTATATATTTGCTTTAAGAATGATCTCCGAATCGTTCAGTGACATCTTTACTGGTTTTTTGAAAGATGACGGTTTTTAATTGACCCAAGTATTAAAATTGTTTTTAGAGACTTTTTGTATTGGCAATAGGGTCTTATGATTATGTAACATAACATGCAGTATACTATATAACTATGAGATTGGCAAACGTTTCGCCCTCGGATAGGGGCCCTCTTCAGTGCCAGATTATAAAAAATTGCGAATGCAAGCATCAGCTTATGTGTATGTCTTCGACGTGCGGTTTCCTTCTCTCCACCACTCCCCCTCTCCTTATGTGTTTTATCTTATCGCTGTAGAAGATCAAGTGAATTTGAGACTGTTAAACAGTAATCCAAGAAACTCAATTTTCACTGACACTTTACACATCACCAATTACACAATTGTTTAAATTTGAAAGAAATTTGAAATTGGCATGAAAATGTTTTTTCAGTTCTCGACATAATCTGATACAGAGCGGATGTCAAAACACTCGTATTTACGTCGAAAGCTAACATTATAAAATAAAAAGAAATTCCTTTTTTTAATTTTACACTCGATTGTGCCTTTCATCTCAATTTCAACTTGCTTTCAAATTCAAACAATTGTGTGATTGGCGATGTGTAAAGTCCGAGGTCGAAACGTTTGCCAATCTCATAGTTATATAGTTGACTGCATGTTATGTTACATAATCATAAGGCCCTCTTGCCAATACAAAAAGTTTCTAAAAACGATCTCCGTACGTTCTTTAGTTTTGGAGATGACAAGTAACTAGCGTTTCATTATTAACTCAATAACAAATTATTATTTTCAACTCTAAATTTCACCATTCTGCACAGAAAGGATCAAAGAAATTCATACATTTTTTGCAGATTTTTCGTATTGTTTTTCAGAAAGTAACAGTCATTCAAAGTTGAGTATTCTGAAATGATCGTAAGATAATGGTACTTTTTAAAATTTTCACTCATCAGGAAATAATGATAAGGAACTGAAAATTTCGAAACTCTGTATCAGTATAGCGAAATCCTCAATCCATAACATCTACTTTGTTCCATATTTTTAGAATTTGTTGCCCCCAGTGTATGGGGCACGCCGGTCGAAATGTAACACTAGTGAGTCAATTAAATGTCAAATAATGACGTACTCTCTAAATTCGAATTAGTGAAATGTAACTGATTTCAGTTAAATTCTACTAATTGCCATAACTAGAACTGAGCTACTGATAATTAGTAGAAAGGTACTAATTCAATTAGTTAAATAAAAATTACTAATTCATTCAGTTATCCAGATTCCAGATGAATGGAGACCGGCCGCGGAACTACTGATTGGACAATAAAATTTCAATTGATGAAATCAGTTAATTTTAAGAGGTTATGTTTCGCATACATTCTGATCTGCTTCTATAAGCATTTAAATTAAAAACATGATTCGGAAAACCGTAGGATATTGTTTAATATAAATAATACAATTACATAGAATATTGGACTTTCATTGTCGGCCATTTGAATGTAGTGATTATCCATTCAGATGAAAAATCTTTCTTTTTCTTTCCCTTTCACGCAGAGAATATATGGCTAAACAGTTATCGTAGCCTGACGCCGAAGTGTATTTCGATAATAATCGTCAATGTTCGTTCCAATTTAAAACATTGATACAAGTCTTAAAGCTGTGAATTTTTTGAGAATTATTCGAACTGGCCACAAACTCTTTAATTCAGTTTCCTCAGTATCCTCTTCTGGTTCTTTGAAATTCCTTAAAGTATTGTGCAGCGATTGAACCGAATTTTTTACTGTTATAGCAGTTTTATAAAAGTAGAATTCTTAGAAATTGTAGAAAAAATTTGAGTATCAATCCAGTAATATAAATTTACTTTTATAACTAAAAAAAGCATCGTTATTTAGTTTAATATTACAGTTTTTTAAAACAATTTAAATACGCTCGAAAAAATTCTTTGACTTTTCCCTGACTCTCCCTGACCAACAAAATATCTCGATATTTCCATGTTTTCCAGGTGAGTAGACATACCAATAAGTATATGTATCGTTGCGCGTATAAATATTAACTTACCATTTCACCATTGTAGTCGAACAATCGAGGATAGCGTTTTCGAATTTCGGGAATCGAAGGAGCATCCGTCATAATCCACTGACGCCTGTTTTTGAAACTTTTAGACAGTAATGACGAAATTTGATTTTTCTTGTCGGGCCTTGGTATAGTATACTCCATTTAATGAATCTGAAAGAATGAATGTTGGTGAAGACATGTATCATAAAATGTTGAATGTTCAAAAAGTATGAAATTTAAAAATATTGTTACACTCTTATTTAAATCCACCTCCCCCAATAACTCATCTTCTATCGCACCATCTAATTTAAAATAAGAGTTAACAGATTTTTCAGTTTGGTTCTTTATACGTCCATATTTTTTCTCAGTTGAAGGTAATCACTTTCTAGCATACAATAAACGCGATTCTATGAAACCTCTTTTTCTTTTTGAATCAAAGTAATGCTCAACAAGTGAACAAAACTGCAAAAACAACAGAAAAAAACAACAAAACAAGTAATGAAAAAATGTTCGTTACTAAATAGAGATTAAGGTATAATTAATATTTATTAATAACTCACGCAACCATATTTTCCAAGTTCACTTCGCAGAGATGGAAATTCAGCAACTATACTTTCAGCTGAATGGAATTTAGTCTCATCTGAAAGATAACTAAAACAAAATTGCTCGGTTCGTATCAGTATGTGAGTATACACATTGTTGTGATTAAAATATAATAAATATTTTTAACTCACTATGTCTTGTCATTTTGTACTAGACTTGCAACCATTATTTGTACAAGACTTCTTCTATTATTTTCGCCGAATGTCCCATTTTCGATTGAGGTAATAACCTTGCACCCATCTGGATCAATCAGAAATCGCCTAATGTTTTTAAGGCTGTTGGAGAAAAATTATTAAAATTAAGCGGTTTTCCGCTTTCTAGGCACACTTCTATTTAAAAAAGAAGTTGGGCTTAATATCTGAAAAAATATTTCAGTTTTAGCATTTATTGAGTAAAATAAGGCGATTCAATTTTGAGCTTAGAGCGTGAGTCCAAGATTCTTAAAGTATATTTCACTCAAATATTTTTCAACAATTGCTTTCACTTGCAAATTCTACAACTTTGAAGAAATTATAATTCTAAATCTAAACAATCATTGTATTTATAGCTACAATTTTTTTATTTTGAAGTGTTGCAATACAAAATCAGTAATTCTCGTCCTCAAATTTGTAAATAATTGAAAAATATTCAGTTTCTTGAAAATACAAGAAATGATAAACACAAAATTGATCAAGGCCTTAGTATTTTCACGTGAAGTACAAAATTTGCATAGCATAAATGTTGCAAATAAATCACCTTTTAGTTTCTGAATGATGTTCTCATCGAAAATACTTGTCAGTTGTGCACACAATTCTTCAGTATTTAATTTTTGAAAATCTGATACCACTGTGTCAAATTAAAATCCATATGCAGATCTTAAACATATTAGAATGCACATAAGCCGTTTTCATGTATTTATCATTAAGAATTAAAGACTTTAATAATCGTTTTATAAGCTGACCTGTGAATGGCTTCCATTTACGATTAACATAATACGAACAAATCTATCTTAACTAAGTAGTTTGAAACGTTCTAAGTGTTTATCAAAAAGTGAGGTTAGAGAAACCTTATATGGATCAATTTCGATCAACAATTAAATCGACTTTCAAAAATGAAACCATCGTATTCAATCCGTCATAATCCATATTTAAGTCAATTTTTCTTCAACACGCTCTTAAAAAATGCCAAAAACTCGACGTTTGCAGACGTTTGATTTCCCCGAGCGTTCCACAATCCACATAGTTTGACACTTCGATGGTGCTTGACAGGACTCGTCCTCGGTGGATTTAGTATGAGAATGGGTCACCACATTTGGGTGGCGCTCTACTCAAACAATATTCATAGCGGGATTTAAAAAAAAATCTTTTATCAAGTAAACTTACCTTCAATGTTTTTTATGCGTATTTTATTAGGTTTCAAAACCAACAAACATTTCATCTCGATGAAAATATTTTTTTCTACTGTCACTTAAACTGTCACTGAATAATAAATTTGTCTCATTGTCAATGATGGCGTGTTTGGACTAGCATTAACCGCATTAACGAATATTCATGAGGTTATGTTATCAGTAACTGATTCAATTCGGTTATGTTCCATTGGCGGTTTTTTTCACTATTTACATTAGTTAATATTATGAAATAAATGATTCATCAGTCAAAATTCAATGAACTGATTCAATTAGTAAAATGTTAACATATGCTAATAACATATGTCAATAACATATGTTTCCTGATATTGTGGGCTGCACCTTTAAAAATGCACACATCAAAATCATATTTCAATCATAATTTATAGGACATTTAAGTCAAAGCGCGCCACTAGACACACTCTTTTGGTAGGGTCATATCATATTCCAGTATGTCAGCCTGTCGTGGGTTCGAATCCCAATGCTGAGAAAGCTTTTCTTTTCTCTTCCATGGACTCTTGTCACTTATATGTATAAGGGATCAAAGTTGTTATACGTTGGTTTATACCCTTCATCTGTCTGCTCTTTTAATAGCCTTTAAGTCGTTTTGGACGATTTTTTTTATCATCCTAATACAAATATATTTTTTAAAGTATTTGTTATCTAACAGTAGGAAATCACGTATATTGAAGAACACAGTTTGAAAATGTTTGCATTTAATCAAAACTTTAAATCGACTAATTTGTTCTTACTCCATCAAGAGCGTAAAGTTCTCAATTGACACGAGTGAGGACTGTCAATTGTTCGCCCATGACACACGTGATATTTTTTTCCGCGACCTGCATCTTAATCTTGCCTTTCCTAGCATGTGAAGCGGACGCAAAGTAGCGTTTTCCGCCCGGGGACTAAAGCGGGCCCGAAAAGCTACTTTGTGTCCGCTTTGTCTCCGTGCGGAAAAGCCATTTTGTGCACACTTTACGTCCACGAAAAGGGATACTTTCGCTGCAGGTTGTACAAAAAGAATAATTTGAACTGTTATTCCTTTCCTTGGGGCTCTTGTGCGTAATTTGGTTTAACTGATTTGCGATACTTTATACCAAGAATCACAAAAAAGACCCTCCTTAATCTTTCGAGCTTCAAAGTTGAGTCAGTGATTTTTTAACGAGTTGTGAAGTACGATCAAAATGTTCTGCACGGCCTGTCACACATATAGAATATTGCTCTACTCTACCCCATTGAAAAGAATTTTATCTCCTTGATACCACTGTCGCTCGTGCCAGTCGGTTTGTTTTAACACTCGACCGTTCGTTGACGTACGTTCAACATACGTCGCATGTTCAGTTACTCAGCTTTTTACCTCTGTTTTTCTCGCGCTTCAGTACTTTTTTCGGCTCCTGGTTTTCAAACTCCTCGCCAACGACGGAACGAGTGCAGCTTATCTTTAAACTCACTACAAAAAAGTATGATGCTTTAACGATTTTTTTGCAAGAGCGCTTTTGTTTATGGTTTTTTGGAACTTGAGTTGAAAAATTGAAAAGAAAGTAGCAAACGATGTGTTAGAAACAAGATGTCAACTGGGGGTATCCAAGCCAGCTATTTTATAAATGAGTCATATCAGTTTTCAGAGCTTTCCATGGTATTTGATCAAAAATATTTCAGTTTAATTAATAGGCATATTCTATTTTTATAATATTCATGATGTTGCGATTTTTGATATTTCCTACTTAAAATTATTAAGGAACCTAGTACTGTAAAATGGGGCTAACCGGAACAGGTTAAGAAAACCGGGCGACTCATAATTTTATATTTTATAATTTGATTTTTTCTTTCTATATAAAAATCTGAAACATTTTCGATTGTTTTCTCTAAAATAAATGTCAAACTTCATTTTAGAGGATGTTTGCTTTAGTTTCGTGGGTAAGTTTCAATAAAAATAATATTTATATAAGGCTGTAATTTTCTGCATTTTTGTTAAGTCGAGTGAAAAACTCTTGCAAAACTTTATTTGTAAAATTTTTAGAATATTTATTACACCTATCATATTGTCCATCGTCCTCAAAATTGAATTGCCTCATTTTAATGCATAAATACTAGATTTACATACATATTTGTTAGATACTTAAGGCCTAATTCTGTCTTGAATCAAGCTTGCATTCGGTGTGAAAAATTAGATTAATTCAATACTT
>JAUMHM010000049.1:7267522-7286015 GCA_032362435.1 Melikaiella ostensackeni
AGCCATTATAATAACGGGAATAATTATAACAATCCACTAAGAAAATCTCTTCACGTGGGGCCATTAGTATCCAAAATTTTTCCTTTCAGGCATCACTCTTCTTCTTATAAACAATTTCAAATAAGACTCGAGATAATTAACATTTTCCGATATTCTCATACTCATTCAAAACGTAAATTTCTGTACAATCACAGTAACTTGTCAGAATAATCATTAAAAAATCTTTTTTTTTCATGATGGAAGCAGTTCAAGCTGGAATAACAAACCTAAAAAAATTTGAATGTTTCTTTCTGCTAAAAAAGAATTTTTTCGGATATATGAAATGAGTAATCATGAATTTTCTATAAAAATTCTTTAAAATATACATTCGTTTGATTTATGTTATTATTTTCCTACAAAAGAGATGATGTCAAATTTTCCCAACTTATTTATTTCAACTTCCGCTTCTTGCACAGTGCTAAAAGAGAACAATCATTTTGATAAGTTTCTGCAATTCTTTAGAAATTTACCTTTAAAATGAACACAAGCACATTAGAAAATGCTTATAATTTCAGATTTGATTTGAAACTTAGGAAATCATTAGACATTACAATTTGCGTTATTTTTCCAATAGTTTCACTTAGAACGAAATAAAAAAATAGTTTCAGAATTAAATATTCATTTCTCTTCGGTTGATAATGAATTTTTTAAACCGGAAATTTAACTATTACAGTCATTTTATTCAGTATTTTAGTTGAAAATTCATCTTCTCTGGTTGAAAATTTTATTATTTGGTTGAAAATTTAATTATTTTGTTCGGAATTGAACGATTTTGGAAGAAAATCATTTCATTCGGTTAAAAATTGAACTGTTTTGTTGAAAATCTGTTTTTTGGTTGAAAACTTGCCTTTTTGGCTTGAAATTCCAACAATCTGATTGATTTTATTTCTTTCTTGATTAAAAAATTCAACTATTTTGATAAAAATTCTTTTTTTGGTTAAATACCATACCACTGTTTTTGATCTAACATTAAACTGTTTTTTTTTGTTCAAACATCAACTATTACATTTTTTTTTTTTGAGGATTCATCTTTTTCAGTTGAAAATAAATTTTTTCAATTTAAAATTTAACTATCCCATTTTTGGTTGAAGACTGATCTTTTTTAGTTGAAAATTCATGTATTTTGTTCAAAATTCATCTTTTTTGGTAAAAATTTAAAATATTACATTTCTCATTGAGAATTGAAATTTTTTGATAGTAATTTCATTATTTGGCTTAAAACCAACTTTTTTGTTGAAAATTCGTCTTTTTGGTTAAAATTTAAAATATCACATTTTTCATTGAGAATTGAACTTTTTTGGATAGCAATTTTATTATTAGGCTAAAAATCATCTTTTTTGTTGAAAATTCATCTTTTTGGTTGAAATTTAAAATATTACATTTTTCATTGAGAATTGAACTTTTTTTGGATAACAATTTTATTATTTAGTTGAAAATCAACTTTTTTGTTCAAAATTCGCCTTTTTGGCTTGAAACCTCAACAATCTGGTTGATTTATTT
Organism: Melikaiella ostensackeni; assembly: GCA_032362435.1. Taxonomy (NCBI): domain Eukaryota; kingdom Metazoa; phylum Arthropoda; class Insecta; order Hymenoptera; family Cynipidae; genus Melikaiella; species Melikaiella ostensackeni. The sequence continues at coordinate 7,269,062 of JAUMHM010000049.1, forward strand.
TTCTGTATTGACTGCAAATTTAACCATTTTGTTGAAAAATTGTTTTTTGGTTGAATGCAACTGTTTTTGATTCAAAATAAAAATACTTTTTGGTTGAAATGTGAATTATTACATTTTTTGTCAATAATTCATCTTTCTTTGTTCAAAATTATTTTTTTCAGTTGAAAAGAATTCAGGTGTTTTGTCAAAAATTCATTTTTTTAGTTGAATTCAACTGTATTTGATTCGAAATGAAAATCTTCTTGGTTGGATTGGATATTTCCCTTTTTTTATATAAAAATTCATGTGTTTTGTTGAAGACATGTTTGTTTTGGTTGAAAAATGATCCTTTTTAGTTAAAAATTCATGTATTTTGTTGACAATTCAACGTCTTCTGAATAATTTTCTGTTGGTCTTAGAATAATAAATCTTCTAGAAGTGGAAGTCCTAACTAGATAAATCTTAAGAAATACTTTTAGAAAAAAATAATTAATTTTCAGCGCCAATGAGATTTATAGCCCAAAATAGGAAAGCTGAAATTTGTCTTCCACACTGGAATTCAAAGTTTTCTAAAATATTCCTTGTTTTAGAAATATTATGTGGGTCATAACTAACCTACGACTTTCATTAAAAAGAGTAACAACTATCACTCGAAAGTTATGAATAAAGTTATGTAAAAATTAAATTTGGATATATATTTCTAACATACAAAAGTGACTAAAAAAGTAACGATAGTTAACTAGTTACTTTTTTCGTGATGTACCGGTAACGATAACTAGTTCTTTTTAAAAATTAATTTACTCATCACTGGGTGAAATCATGTAAATGCTAACGTAACATGAAATTTACAAATTAGTGAGACTAATTAGCTTGAAAAAAAGCCACGCCCAAAAACTAATTTTAATTCTTCACCTTTCCACCTTGGTAATGAAAGTTTCCGAAAAGGAACACAGACTGATGATAAAATGGATAGGTAAAAGCTAGACGAGACGAGACGAACTTTCGCATAGTTATCCTTGGGGGAGGTTCGAATCTAATCACACTACAGAGATCGTTCGAGTGATGGAACGAAATCCATTTGTCTCCTGCACTAGCTAGCTCTCGGCCACTGGCTTAAAAGCCCTTCCGTCTCTTCTCCTTCGAACAGCCGCGCCGCCGGACGAAAATTACTCCTAACAAGATTTATTTCATTTAAATGAGGACATACGCACACTCTAGGCTCTCTTCAAACTCACTCTTCAACGTCCCTATATTGACCCCCATAAATAAACTTCCACCCGAGCTGTCAAAGATGCCACGATCGATTTTTAAGGTTCTTTTTCGTAAAAATCGAAATGAAATCTACTTTGTGGGTTGATTTAGAATCAATCTATTTAGATTATTTCATTTTTCAAAAATAAAAAGGTAATAATCCAAACCAATAACATATTTTTAAAAAATTTCTAACTTCCTCAAATTTAAAAAATATATTTAAGTAAAATAGATATCTTTTGGTAAATTAAGTTAATCAATAACAACCTTAATTGAAAGAAATCTTAAGTATTCATAGGCAACCCTGCAGATTGAAACCAATCTTGGCTTAATGTCTCTCTTTTAAAATTTCTTAAAGATCGATAGAAAATCTTTTTTCTTATAAAAATTGTTTGTGCACTGAAAAAGAACACCCAAAAAGTTCACAATTTAAAGATAGACTTCGAGACTATCCGCTTTTTCGGCTCATTAGAGACAAATTTACAATAAATATGCAAAACAAAAGGAAAAAAGAGGGAGAAAAAAGAAAGTGTCAACCAAAACCATCTTCACACTCTTTCTTTTCTGCGTCTTTTTTATACTACTGGGGACCCAACAAGATTCGAAGCCACTTCAGACTTCCTCATCAGGGGTAATTTTTAGGATAACTACAGTTATGGATGATGAAACATTTTATATTAATTGTGTATATGAGCATGGCAGCTTTTCTTTTTAACCAAATTTAAATATATTTATTAAATTTATTGATATTCTCATTTTAAGTTACTTGGTTATCTTTTTCTTCTTGTTGAAGTCAAAACATATTTTCTTGTTAATACGAAATATCTTTTTTGGAAAAACCATAAAAATTATCCCTGATGAGGAAGTCTAAATTGACCTCAAAACATGTTGGTCCCCAGTAGTATGAAAAAGACGAAGAAAAGAAAGAGTCAGAGGTTGGTATGGTTAACTCTTTCTTTCTCTCTCTCTCTCTCTTTTTTATTTTTGTTGTATATTTATTGTACAATTGTCTCTAATGAGCCGTAAAAGCGGGTAGTTTTGAAGTTTATTTTTGATTTGTAAATTTTTTGGGTGTTCCTTTTGTAGTACACAAAAAAATTTTCATAAGTAAGTAAACTTCATTCCGATCTTTACGAAATTTGAAGAGAGAGACATTAAGCAAAGATTTGTTCCAATCTGCAGGGTAACCTATGAATACTTTTAAGATTTCTTTTAATTGAGGTACTAATAATTAACTAAATTTACGGAAAAATATTCATTTTTATTTAAATATATTATAGTATAGTATAATTTATGATAAGGATCGACGATCACCTATTCATAAATGTTTGAATCGTAAATGGATTGTGAGAAAGGACTGCTCACTGCTTTGATGATAGGAATTTATGGCCTAAGGTGGAAAAATGATAACCATCTTTCTTCGTTAATAGAGAAAGGTGTTGGGTTATTGAAATTCCGAGACTATTCATTAGTTATTGATTAACAAACATTCAGGCTTCGTGCTCTATGAAACTAAAAAAAGTATCAAAAAAGTATCTTTTTGAAGACAAAAGTATCCTCAAATATAAAAAAAGTATTTAAAAAGTAGCCTTTTTAAATCAGCCACAAATCACGTTTTTAAATAAAACAGTACTGTAAAAATACGTTAAACGAAATAAAGAACGCATTTAAAAAAAATTTTTTTCACAATTTTCTGTATGAAAGACTTGCATATTATAACAAGGAGATGATCAGAGATGGAATTTTTTCTTAAATCTCATGAATTCCATACTGAAAGTCCATTGGATGAATATTAATTCATCAAAACGTTACATGCCAACGGCGACCCGTTTTCGAAAAAATCGAATTAATTCACAAATTTTTTCTCATGGATTAAAATGTTTATTTAATAAATTCTCATGTAAGATTATGTAAAAATAACATTTTTCTACCAAAAAAAGACGAATTTTCAAGAAAATACATGAATTTTCTACCAAATACTTGAATTTTCAAGTGAAAAGGGTAAGTTTTCAAACGGAAAAATGAATTTCTAACAAAGGAGTTCAACTTAAAACCAAGTAGTTGAATTTTCAATCAAAAAGATGCATTTTCAACCATTTTGTTAAATTTTTGACCAAGAATATATATATATTTTTTTAATCAAAAGTAATTGGCTTTAACCAAAAAAGGAAAATTTTCAACAAAATAGTTGAATCCTCAACCAAAACTGATTAATTTTAAACCAAACAGTTAAATTCTTAATGAAAAAAAGATGATTAGAAGAAATTTCCTCAAAAGAGATGAAGTTTTGAATTAAAAAGACGAATTTTCTACAAAGCAGTTGAATTTTCAACACAAAAAATATGAATTTTCAAAAAAATAATTCATTTCCAACCAAATGGTTCAATTTTTTTACCAAAATTGTTGAATTTTCAACCAAAAAAACGAATTTTGATCCAAAAAAGATGACTTTTTAACAAAACTGTCTAATTTTCAACAAAACAATTATATTCTCAAAGAAAGAATAAAATTTTTAACCAAAAGATATGAATTTTCAATCGAAAAAGACTGAATTCAACTAAAATTATGAATCTTTAACCAAAAAATTAAATTCTTAACTGTTGAAAATTCAAGATAAAAACGGCGACCTGTTTTCGAAAAAATCGATTTTTTTCAAAATTTTTGTTTCATGGTCTGAAATTTTTATTTATTGAATTTTCATGAAAAATTATCTAAATATAACATTTTTAACACTTATTTTTAATATAAAATTCAATTTTCACTTGAATTTTCAACTACTGAAAATTTAGTTTTAAACAGTTGAATTTTCAATTGATGAAAACCGAAGAACATTTTTAATTGAATTTCCAACAGTTGAATTTTAATTTTTATTTTATTTTCAACAATTGAAGAATTAACTGTTAAAACTCAACTGTAAGAAATTCAACTGTTGAAAATTCAATTCTCAACTTTCTTTAACTTTCAACAACTGAATTCTGTATCAAAAAAAAGTGTTGAAAATTTTATATTTTTATAATTTTACATGATAATTAAATAAATAATCATTTCAACCTATAAAAAATTTTTGTAAAAAAGCCGATTTTTCCGATAACGGATAGCCATTGATAAATAATGTTTTTTTTCTTAACTTTATGCTTTTCAAGATGTGATGAACGTATACATATATACCTACTACACTTATTCAATTTGAGGTTTGTTGAGAGACCTATCGATTCTTTTATTTCCATTGATTTCTTTCTTGTTTTCTTATGTAGAGTAGTTTCCTTAGGCATACTTTTCTTCCATTTTTTTGTTCAAATTGAAATTTGTTAGTGCGATCCATGTTTTATATCACCTTTCTGAAAAAAGTAGCAAAAAAGTATCTTTACATTGGAAAAAGTAGCTGAAAAGTAACTTTGTTGAAAGAAGTATCAAAAAAGTAAACAAGTGTGTAACTGCGAAGCCTAAACAATTAAATATTAAGCCTGACTGAAGCTTCGTCAAACCCTGTTTTTTGCTGGTGACGTTATAATAATACCAACATAGAAAGATCCCCAAACCTCGGAAATTAAAAGTCACTGACTGATAAGAGCTATTCACGGACTAATCTAGATTTCGTTTGTTCTGAATGCTAAGCTGAACACTTTTCTGGAAAGGGAGGATCCACATAACGGTTTCAACTCTTCAGATGCAGGTCTCTCGATAAGGGCTACCTTTTTTTATATGTAAATGTAAACAAGATATGTATACAAAATGAACATGGAAAGGATAAAATCTTGCGTTGTGGTATTCTATTCATACAAATCGGGTCGTTGCGTGCCATGCACGCGCGAGCGTGTCGCATTGACAGGAAAAGTGAAATGTGTTTGTGAATTTATGCTTTGGTTCCACATCGTTAATAGCAACATTCTTTAGATAATTGTGTGTATTCAAGATCGATGTAATGCCTCAGATAACGTGACATTACGTCCAGAATCGTTTATCGAGTTATGTATTATTTTCATATATGTTCGTCAAAATCAACGAGAAAACTCAGCAGAATAGGTGATTATTGAAAATTACTGTCAGAGTCGATTTGTGACGAAACTTGACATTTCCTCATCGATAAAGTCGCATAATTTTCAAATTAACTTTGCAGTTATTCGAGTACACCTATATTTTAGTATATCACAGGCTTCGAAGCGTTCTATGGAACTAAGAAAAGTATTTAAAAAGTATGTTTCTGAAGAAAAAAGTATACACAAAAATAAAATAAAATAAAAAATGATTTGAAAAGTACACAGCCTTCTCACAACAGACAAAAATTAGAGTAAATGAATAATATATAATAAATCAAATAAATTTTAAAATGTTCGAAAAAATCGGCTTTTCCAAATTTTTTAAAGATTAAAATGATTATTTATTACATTCTCATATAAAATTATGAAAGTTTAACATTTTACTATCAGGAAAGATGAATTTATAACAAAATACATGAATTTTCAACCAAATAGTTGAATTTTTTAATGAAATAAATTTTTTAAAATTAAATAGATGAATTTTCAACTAAAATAATGAACCTTCCAACACAAAAATGAGTTTTTAATAAAGGACTTTAATTTTCAACCAAAAAGATGAATTTTGAACAAAGAGATTAATTATTTATGAGAAAAGACGAATTTTCAACAAACTACATGAGTTTGCAGCCAATTAGTTTAATTTTTAACCAAAAGAGATAAATTTTCAACAACAAAAAAAAACAATTTTGAACAAAGTAGTTCGAGTTTCAACAAAGTAGTTGAATTTTCAACCAAGAACAATTTTCTAGTTAAGAAATAAAAGCAATTGCAACCAAATTGTTGAAGTCTCAATCCAAAAAGACGAATTTCCTAGAAAGCTGTTGCATTTTCATCAAAAAAGTTTATTTCCAAGCAAATAGTTCTATTTTCTATGAAAGTAGTTGAATTTTCAACATAAAAAGACGAATTTACAACAAAACAATTGAACTTGCAACCAAAATGACGAATTTTCAAACAAAAAGGATGACTTTTTAACAAAATGATTAGAGGAACTTATTACCAAGAAAGATTTTTCAGTCAAGAAATGAAAGCAATTTCAACCAAAATGTTGATGCTACAAACTAAAAAGACGAATTTTTCACAAAGCAGTTGAATTTTCAACCTCAAAATATACATTTTCAACAAAAAGTTTATTTCCAATCAAATAGTTCAATTTTCTAGGAAAATAGTTGAATTTTCAATCTAAAAATACGAATTTACAACAAAACAGTTGAACTTGCAACAAAAAAGACAAACTTTCGACCAAAAAGAATGACTTTAACAAAATTCGGCAAGTTTTCAACAAAATAATTACATTCTCAACCACAGAATAAGACTTTTAACCAAAAGAAATGAATTTTCGACTAAAAAAGATAATTTTCAACCAAAGAGATGAATTTTCAACTTTAAAAAATAAACTTTCAACCAAAAAAATGTATTATTATTCAAGCAGTTCAACTTTCAACCAAACAGTTGAATTTTTGACCAAAAATGATGATTAGATGAAATTGGATTTTGAAAGCTGATTTTTATATAAAGAAAGAAAAACAATTGTTTAACCATCCAAATTTTTCCAGCTTCAAACCAAAAGACGAATTTTCTAGGAAAATAGTTAAATTATCAAACAAAAAAGAAGAATTTACAACAAAATAGTTGCACTTGCAACAAAAAAGACTTTCAACCAAAAGAAATGAATTTTAAACTAAAAAAGATAATTTTTAACCAAAGAGATGAATTTTCAACTTGAAAAAATAAATTTTTAACCAAAAAATGTATTTTTTATTCAAGCAGCTCAACTTTTAACCAAGCAGTTGAATTTATGACCAAAAATGACAATTAGATGAAATTGGTTTTCGAAAGTTGATTCTTAAATCAAGAAAGAAAAACAATTGTTGAACCAAACCAAATTGTTCAAGTTTCAAGCCAAAAAGACGAATTTTCTACAAAGCAGTCGAATTTTCAACCCGAAAATATGAATTTTCAACAAAAAATTTCATTCACAGCCAAATAGTTTAATTTTCTACCAAAATAGTTTAATTTTCAACCCAGGAAGACGAATTTTCAACAAAGCAATTGAACTTGCAACAAAAAAGATGAATTTTCAACCAAAAAGGATGACTTTAACAAAGTCCGGCAAGTTTTTAACAGAATACAAGTTAAATTCTCAACCAAAGAATAAGATTTTTAACCAAAAGAAATAAATTTTCAACTAAAAAAGATAATTTTTGACCAAAGGATTGAATTCTCAACTTAAAAAAGTTCATTTTCAAATAAAAAAAAAAATTGATTTTTATATAAGTATGTAGTTCAACTTTTAACTAAGCTGTTGAATTTTCGACCGAAAATAATGATTAGATGAGAGGGATCGTCCATATATTATGTAACACGTTTTTCTTTTGTTTATATCGTTTTGTCCTTTTTTTTAACGGCAATTCTATTCTCGTCTTTATTTAAACAAAAGAAAAATACGTTACGTAATACATGAACGATCCCAGATGTGATTTTGAAATTTGGTTTTCCAATCAAGAAAGAAAAACAATTTCAATCAAATTGTTGAAGTTTCAAAGCAAAAAGATGGATTTTCTAAAAAGCAGGCAAATTTTCAACTACTAAAATTCAACTATTGAAAAATGAAGAAAACTAAAAATTAAATTTTAAACAGTTGAATTTTCAATTGTTGAAAATCAATGAAAATTTAATTGAATTTTCAGCAGTTGAGTTTTAAATTTTCTTGATTTTCAACACTTGAATATTCAGCTGTTAAAAATTCTATTCTCAGTTTGCTTCAATTTTCAGCAGCTGTCTTTTGTATTAAAAGAAGGTGTAAACAATGTTTTATTTACATAATTTTATATGAGAATTCAATAAATGAACATTTTAAGCCATAAACAAATTTTGCAAAAGCCGATTTTTTCGATGATATGTAGCCATTGGCAAACAATGTTTTGGTAATAATAATCATCCACTGAAATCTCAGTAGGGAATTTATGAGATAAAAAAAATCCCAACTTCGATCACTTCTTTAGTATTTGCGCTCAACATTTTTATTTCAAAACTTTGTGTCAAGCATAGGACGCTGACAATATAGAAAAATCAAACTTTCATTTTTTTTTAAACTGAAATTTGTTAGAATGATCAATTTTGTATATGACTTTACTGAAAAAAATAGCAAAAAAGTAGTTTTACATTGTAAAAAGTAGCGCAAAAGTAGCCTCGTCTAAAAAAGTATGAAAAAAGTAAGAAAGTATGGATTGTGGAACTTCGAAGCCTGCGATTTTTGATTAAAGTAGACATTTCCTAATCGATAATATCTTCTAATTTTCACATTAACTTTGCAATCATTCGAGTAGATCAGTATTTCAGTATATCATTAACTTTTTATCACCCTGTTTTCAATTTTATGCAGATTTTATGATGGAAAATTTCATTTAGTAAAGAGGGTTCTCTCCTTCTATTTTCTGGGCTTATTTTTGAGACTTAATAAAATCTGAGACTATATTTCTATTTTCGTGCATCTCACGTTCTTCTGCGAAAACCTCTTTGCGAAAAGCTCTTTCTGTCTCTCTCGCTATGTCGTTTCCGTTTTCGATTCTCGTACCGTAAATGCACCGCGACGGAGGAAGAAATCTGACGCGGAGGGATATACCCTCTCGCGTTTTACGGGCCGATCTGAATTTTAAATTTTTCATAGCTCATGGCCGACTAATTTCAAACCGCAGTCGGAAGCCTGGAAAGACGCGTGCTCCCCCTTGTGGAAAGATATCATTCCGACGTTAACGGGTCTCTTTCGATCATCTCACATAACGCATCCACTACCAATGAAAACTTTTCCGACAATTGAAAACTACTTGAATGGAAGTTTTCCAGTTTCAAGAAATCTTTAAAATTTTAGCTTTCAACTTAGTCTTCACAAATAGGTACTTAGAGAATCAATGAAAACTTAAAAGTTTCACTACACAGTAAATCCCAGTTATATTTTTTATCTGAAGTTGGATAAAAACGTTTCAAACAATTGACAACTACAATTATCCGACGTCGAATAAATTTTATCTGGATGCGGATACACAACTACATTCACGACTTTATATGTAGTTGTCAATTGTTTGCAGCGTTTTTATCCAACTTCAGATAAAAAATATCTCTGGGATTTACTGTGTGGTAAAGACATTTTGCTGAAAAATAGTACAAATACTCTAATCTCTAGTTTTCAAGTAATTATATATTTTTTAATATTCCTCTAGAATTGTTTTGACTCTATAATAAAAATGTGATATAAAAGTTGTGTAACAACTCGGGGGTTGGTCTCTCTACGCGTTCGAGTGCGAACGCACCACGAGTTACGTAACTTTTGCCACGCTCGAGAAGAGATTGAAAAACATTTTTTAATTGTACTCAACGTTGTAGCGAAATAAAATCTAGACTGTAAAAAAATATATTATCTGTACAAATTATTTTTCTGAAAGAAATGTTAAAAAGTTGCAGAGCGTAAAATGTTGGACTAAATTAATTGATAAATAGTTTATATATACATTAAAGCTCATTTTTTATGGTTTAAAATATGAGCTTACAGAGTTTTTTAGTATCTCAAGTTGTTTATGTACGGGGGCTAAAATATGTAAAAACCGAAATGTGTACATGCACCTGAAGTTCTGAACGTTCAAATGAACAAAATATTTTTTCCCAATTCTATTTTACCTATAAATATTGTTTCAACTATAATTTAAAATAATGCATTATAAACTTCTTTTGTAATTTGTCATTCGCAGTATAAATAAATGAATATTTTAGCACTTTTTCTAGTTCACAAAGCCATCAGCAAAAAATTTCGTTCACTTGAACGTTCAGAACTTCAAACACAAAAGGTATACATGGATTGAACAAAAAAGATGAAAAGGTGAACTTTTTTTCAGAAATAGGCGACAAAAAGAAAGTTTTATATGTTAATTAAACATGTACGTCAATGCTTATTAATATTCTGTTAATTGAACTAATAATAGAAATTTGTTTGTGATACACTTTTTATGCTCATGATATTCAAACACGTCAGGCAATTGTCATCAAATATGAAATAATTCCACTGAATCATTTCGCGGTCTATGCGTAAGTCACACAATCGGTGGGTAACCGATGAAATGTTCTTTTTCAATGGAAACGAAACGACACGAATTTTATACACTTTGGTGGGCAGACAATTTTTCAGTGAAATGTTATTGCGTCAAAGCCAAACCAAACAGAGGTTGCGACTAACGAATTTGAAAAGAGTTCCGACTTTTAATTTTAATTCCAAAAAATTTTACAAAGGACAGATGTTTTTGAGAAATGGTTACCAGAATCGTAAAGCTTGTTGGATTTTTTGTCAAATCCGTTGGTTACAAATATTATTTGGTTTAGTTTGGATGCAATAATATTTCATTGAAAAAATGTCTGCACACCAAATGAAGTATGGAATACCCCACCTGTATTAGTTTAAATAATACTACACTTTAAAGAAAATTTTCGACAACTTTTCGATATTAATCTACATCATTCGGTTTGGAAGTTAAAATACTTATAAATTCGTGGAAAATGGTTTCTTCTCCAACCGACAAATTACGTGACATTTCACTTTTTTGAAAAAGAACATATTTTGTCGGCCACCGATTGTATGACTTATAGACTGTACGCTTGATAGAAAATATTTCTGTCACATTTCATATTTGATGATATACAGTCTGACGTTTTTGAATATCACGCGCATTAAAAGTGTTTAAAAAATAAAGTTTTATTATTAGTTCAATTAATAAAATGTTGATAAGCATTGATTTACATGTATATTCAACTTACAGAATGTTTTTTGTCACACATTTTCGAAAAAAATCCATCTTTTTTAATGACAAATAGGCACTGCGATCACTGCTTAAAAAACTGAAATTTAGCTTATTGTTAGAAAATAAGTTATTTTTCTACTTCACACTTTGATTTCGGATGACCGGAAAAAAAAGTTTAAACAGATAAAATCTGAAAAATCAAATTAGCAAAACTAAGATATATTTGACAAAAATAATTCTTATTTTTGAAACAGTCAAATGTAGCCCCGATTCAAGGATTTTCATATCTTCAAAGTAAGCTCTGTGATGATTAATTTTTCGATTAGTAAGAAATACGGAGAAATTTTGTAAGTGTGAATCCGAAGTTTTCAAGAAATATGAAAATCTTGAAATAGTTTTAATATTAAATCCACTTATTTTTATGGCGGTTAGGGCGTTAGGCCTTTAAAATCTTCATCATTGTAACGTAAACAGCGAACAATGATAAATTTCAAAACTTTGTCAAAATTATTTCTTTCTAATTAGCGCTACGTTCAGACTTCTAAAATTCTTAATTTAACTTTAGATACTTTTGCTATGACGATTTGTCAATGTGATTCATTAATAATAATTCTCAGAATAAATTCTGCCGTAAATCCCTCTTTTAAGGATTTTGCCAATATCGTTGGTTCGTTTCCAAAGATTTTTGCAGACAGATCAAGGATAAATATCACTATCACGGAAAAAAATTAGCATTGAATCAAGAAAATATTGGTCTCAATACGGACAATACAATATTTTCTTGATTCAAGAAAATGTACTTCACTGAAGAAACTTAATTTTCTGTAGTGAAGCACATTTTCTTGAGACAAGAAAAATTTTCTTGGATCAAGAAAACATTGTATCGTTCGTATTCAGACCAATATTTTCTTGATTCAATGATAATTTCTTTTCCGTGTAGTTCAGCTATAGATTTTTTTCCGTCTACACTTCGAAATTCGGACTATAAAGTGAAATTGTAAAATCACATCTTTGCTGGTTTTTTGAAAGACATCGTGACAACCGAAAGACAACAGTGAATTATTTTTAATAGCAATTGTTAAATGTTATTATAGTTTATTGTTGAAATTGATTTGTTATTATTATTTACAGTAGAAATTTATGTCATTTCATTAATTTCGGTCCCTATCCGTGACCGAAATATCTAGTACAATTATAAAAATTATAAATTGATTAAGAATTAATACAAGTGTCTAGGGCAAGGGCTGACTCACATTGCCTTACTGATGAGTCCGGTGAGTCAGCCTAGGACGAAACGCTTATTTTTCAAAAAAAAAAATATATATAATAATAATAATAATGATAAAAAATAATAATAATAATAAAATAAAAAAGCTTGATACTTTGTATGTATGCACATGTATATATGTGTATTTGTATACATGTGTGTATGCATGTGTATATGAATATGTGTGTATGTATGTATATATATATAATAGAATATTTGAAAAAATTCTAGACCCTAATGCCAAATCAAAAAAACATCTTCTTTACAATTTTAAAGCTAGTATCAAAGCGTTACGATACCTCATATGCAGGGCTGGCACACAGTCACTTTTGTTCTCAAATCACTTTTTAGTCACTTTTTTAAGATTGTCACTATAGTCGATTTTTTGAATGAAAAGATCACTTTAGTCAGCTTTCTTTCAATAAATGAAAACAAAGAACCCAAGGGTCTACCTATTTCTGAATTTTCTTGAATTCTTGGGAATTCTAGAGAATCCACTGAATTCAATGGAATTTTATAGTACTTTAACAATTTTGATCCATTCACTTGAATTATTTTAAATTCATCTTGAATTCATATGAATTTCATCGAATTCTCTTGAATTTCTTTGAATTCTAAATCATTCCAATTTTACTGAATCAATGGAATATTTTGGATTTTTTTTTCAATTCATTTGAATTCATCTCAAATTTAACCTGCATTTTTAAAAATTCTTTTCAAATTTTTTGGATTCTTCGAAATTCACTCCGAATTTAATGAATTCAATGCATTTTTTTTAGTTTTATCAAATTGTTCTCATTTTCCTTAAATTCCTCTAAATTGACCCAGATTTTATTCTCTGTTCACTCCCAATTTATTTAATTTATTGGAATTTTTTTATTTTTAGAATTTTGTTCAGTTCTCCCAAATTCTTACGAATTTCATCAAAATCTCTTGAATTCTCTTGTATTGTTCTAAATTCACTCAATTTTACTCATTTGAATGGTTTTTTTTATTTTTCAAATAGTTTTTGTCAATTCATCCTCAAGTCTTTTAAATTCACCTTGAATTTTACTAAATTCACTCCAAATTTAATTATTCAATGAATTTTTTTAATATTTTTGAGTTGTCTTCAATTCATATGAATTTTTATCAATTGAATAGAATTTTTCTCATTTCCTTTAAGTTCCTCTAAATTCACTCATATTTTATTTTATTCATTGGTTTTTTTTTTGTTTGGATTTTTTTAGTTCACTCAAATTCTGTTGAATTCGCCCTGAATTCTGTTCACTCCCAATTTATTCAATTCATTGGAATTTTTCTTATTTTTAAAATTTTGTTCAGTTCACTCAAATTCTTATGAAATTCATCAAAGTCTCTTAAATTCTCTTGAATTCTTTTAAATTCACTCAATTCTACTTACTTGAATGGTTTTTTTAAAAAATATTTTTGAGTTGTCTTCAATTCACATGAATTTTTATCAATTACATCGAATTCTTCTCATTTACCTTAAGTTCCTCTAAATTCACTCAGATTTTCTTTTATTCATTGTTTTTTTTTTCAAATTTTGGATTTTGTTTTTCCAATTTACTTCAATTCTGTTGAATTCGCCCTGAATTCTGTTCACTCCCAATGTATTCAATTCATTGGAATTTTTTTTATTTTTAAAATTTTGTTCAATTTTCTCAAATTCTTATGAAATTCATCAAAGTCTATTGAATTTTCTTGAATTCTTCTAAATTCATTCAGATTTTACTGGAATTACTATTGATTTTAAAAAATTTTGTCAATGCTTTTGAATTCACCCAGAACTCTTTGAATTCAACTTGAATTGTTCTGAATTCACTCTGAATTCTTCTGAATTTATCCTGAATTCATTAATATTCACCTGGACTTCTTGTGAATTTCATCGAATTGTTTTGAATTTTTTTGAATTCAAAAAAACATTGAGCCACATCATTAGTGCACATTTGTTACTTTTTGGGTTAGAAATTAGTCACTTTTGGTGACTTTTTCGGCTTAAATAGGTTACTCTTTTCTAGTAAATTAAGTTGTGGCAGCCCTGCTCATAAGTCACTGAGTCGTGAGTCAATAGTTTCAAGAATAATTATAAAAATTCATATGCAGTAAAGTAGTAGATAAATATCTTATTAGTTTCGAGGCGAGTTCATAAAATAAGACATTAGCCAGCAAAGTTCTCCATTTTTTAACATCCAATTTCGAATCAATCGCGCAATATATAATTTACCTGTAATTAAGCGATTTTGCTATCGATAAAATCGACTCAGTATTGTCTAATACTATCAACTAACGAATTAAATTTGTTTTCTCTTTTGAAAGCTGAATTTTAATGTCCAAGATAAATTCGTAAATTGTAAGTCTTAAAAATAGTGCAACATTAATTCTTCTTGAAGGTTTTTATTTCTGTTCCACTCGACAAAGTATTATGCCCATCGAGACGATTAATCCGTTTACGAGCGTTTTCAGTTCCTCAAATTGCCATAAATATAGGAAGAGGAGAAATTGTGGAGATGTTGACAACCTTTTACTTTTACGTGAATTATTTTCCCACTAATACCTATATACCTATTCTGTCCGCGAGTTTGCGTAGAAAATAAAAGCGTTCGTTATCTTCAAGCGCGTTCAGTGCGAGCAGTCTAATGAGTTTTCAATCGAACATCACGGAGGCGTGGGTGCCTCAGGGTACGAATAACTACCACCCGAAAAGGTCAATGGGCTCGGAATTACTCTCAGGGTATTTTCCAACGTTCTTTGTAATTAATGCGTTTTTCTTTTCCAGAAAGCACAATTATAAATTTAAATAGTAATCCTTAATTCGAAAGCGTTGAGTGTATATTTTTAGATAGAAATAAGTTTTGGTTGGTATTTTGAACAGTCAGCATTAATGATGTGTAAACATCTTAGATCTCGATATGGAGAGTTAGGCCTGAGCCAGAGCGTCAAGTTCTTTGGGTGACGAAAAAGTATAACGCATTGAGATCTTTCAGGGTGTCTACTCACCTGGAACACCTCAAATTGTCAGGGAATTTTTTTAAGTCAAGGAATTTTGTCGAGCGGACTGAAATTTTAAAAAAATGTAATATAAAATTAAATAACAATGATTTTTTGTTTGTAGAAGTAACTTTTAGAGTACTTGGTTTAATACTGATTTAAATCAAACTTCTTTGTATTACTTTCAACCAAACAGCTGTATTTTTAATGAAATAGGTTGAAATTGCTACTGAGAGAAATAAATTTTCAAACCAAATAGACGAATTTTCAACAAAAGAGTTGAATTTCCAACAAAAGAGTTAAATTTTCAACCAAAAAGATGTATTTTCAACTTAAATGATGAATCTTCCGTTCAAAAAAATGAATTTTCAACAAAGTAGTTCCACTCTCAACCAAGTAGTTGTTTTTTTCAACCAAAAACGATGAATTTTCAACGAAAAATGTAATAGTTGATATTTCAACCAAAAAAAAAAGATTTAAATTTTAAACCAAAAAGTTCAATTTCACCAAAAAGGACGAATTTTGAACAAAATATTTAATTTTCAACCAAATTGTTGATTTTTCAAGCTGAGGAGACGAATTTTCTTCAAAATATTTGAAGTTTTAACTCGAAAATATGAATTTTAACAAACAAGTTTATTTCTACCAAAACAGATTAATTTTTCTACCAAAAAGACTAATTTTCAATAAGAGTTGAATTTTCAACCAAAACAGATTTTTCAGTTGAGAAAGAAAAAAAGATTTCAACCAAACTGTTGAATTTTCAAGCAAAACAGACGAGTTTTTACAAAACAGACAAGTTTTCCACAAAACAGTTGAATTGCGAAACCTAAAATACGTATCATCAACCAAAAAGTTAATTTTCAACCATGTAGTTTTATTTTGCAATCAAAGAAGGTGAATTCTCAACGAAAAATGTAATAGTTGATATTTCAAGCAAAAAAAGATTTAATTTTCAAATCAAAAACTGTTGAATTCAACAAAAATAGTCGAATTTTCAACAAAATTGTTGAATTATTAACTAAAACAGATTAATTTTGAGCCAAACAGTTGCAATTTCAACCAAAAAGTTTAATTTTCTGTCAAAAAGACGAATTTTCAACGAAATACATAAATTTTCAGCCAAATAGTTGAATTTTCAGACAAGAGGATTAATTTTCTACCAAGAAAACGAATTTTCAACCAAAAAAGATTTTTTAGTCAAGAAAGAAAACATATTTCAACCAATTTGTTAATATTTCAATTAATAAACAGAGACATTAAGCCATAGACTTTGTTTCCGTTCCATTAAGGTTCAGTTAGTCGACTCCATAAAAACACGAATTTTCTACAAAACAGTGGATTTTTGAACCCGAAAATATGAATCTTTAACAAAAAGGTTAATTTTCAAGCAAATAGTAGAATTTTCAACAAAATACTTAAATCCTCAGCCAACATAGAATTATTTTTAACCAAAAAGATGAAATTTCTGCCAAAAGAAATAAATGTTCAAACTAAAACGACGAATTTGTAGCAAAAGAGTTGAATTTTTAATCAGAAAATATAAATTTACATCAAAAAAGTTATTTTTCAACCAAATAGTTGAATTTCCTACCAAACTGTTGAAATTTCAATCCAAAAATACGAATTTTGTACGAAACAGT
>JAUMHM010000049.1:7288729-7316246 GCA_032362435.1 Melikaiella ostensackeni
CGCCCCCCCCCCCCCAAAAGACTAAACTACGATTGTTAACGGGGTCATTAGTAAAAAAAATTTATTTTACCGGAAATGGTCTGCATCGAGGCAAAAACTCATTGAAAATGATGTTCAGCAGTATTAATTTAATAAATCAAAAATTTGAATTGTTATAAACAAATTAATGAACAAGTTATATCTTCTTTATTTGACACATTTAAATGCACTAAACCAATATTTTCAGATGAAAATGGAAATAAAATAATGTTAACTTGGAATTAGAAGACGTGAAACATCAATTCCTAATTGTTTATAACAATTTGATAAACAAATACGAAATGAAGGCAGTTTTAATTAGATAGATTTAGCTTATTGAGCTGAATTAGATATACATATTTCACCAATGACCTTCTGCTGTGATACCTTGCACTGCAACAACAATCGTGTCTTATTTAAACAAATTTCATAAACAAATGCATCATTTGGCCATTTTTGAGTAGATACGTTTCGTCTTTACAGCAGAATCAATAACTAGTAGGTTGCCAATGTGCTTGGCTGCTATATTTTACACTCGGGCAACATTTATTTACTGTTTCAACTTTAGTTAACAAATTAATTATTTGAGCATCTTTCAATAAAGAAATTTCGTTTTTTTACCAGAATCAACTACAAACATCTCAGAAATGGTCCTTTGCCTCAAGAATTTGCGGTTAGATAATTATTATGTATTGTTAAAACAAATTTAAGAAACAAAGATATTGTTTAGCAGTTTTTCAATAGATATCTAAATTTTTTTAAACAATGAACAATTGATGCTTAAGTATAAAGTATAACAGCAAGACACATTGGCAACATACTAATAATTGATTCTGCTGAAAAAAGCGAAGCTTATCTATTGAAAAATTGCCAAGCAATAGCTTTGTTTCTTAAATTTGTTTAAACAATATACAATATTGTCCAACTGCAAATTATCATAGCAAATGGCCATTGGTGAAATATTTTTAGTAGATTCTGCTAAAAAAAACGAAACTAATTTATTGAAAAACAGCCAAGCAATGCATTTGTTTATTGAATTTGTTTGAACAGTACATAATAATTATCCAACTGCAAATTCTCAAAGCAAAGGACTATTTCTGAGATTTTTTTAGTTGATTCTGTTGAAAAAACGAAATTTCTTTATTGAAAAATGCTCAAATAATTAATTTGTTAAGTAAATTTTTTACAAACACTAACAATTGTTGCCAAAGTGTAAAGTACAACAGCAAGACACATTGGCAACGATCTTCTCAAAAACGGCCAAATAATGCATTCGTTTATCGAATTTGTTTGAATAATACACGATTGTTGTTGCAGTGCAAACTATCCCAGCAGAAGGTCATTGATGAAATATATATAGCTAATTTTGCTGGAGAAGCTAAATCTGTCTGATTAAAAATACCTTAATTTCGTTTCGTTTATTAAATTGTTATAAACAATCAGGAATTGATTTTCAACGTCTCCTGGTTTTAAGATAACATTATTTTATTTCCATTTTTCCTGAGAATATTGGTTCAGTGCATTTAAATGTGGCAAATGAGAAATATATAACTTCTGTTCACTTATTTGTTTATAAGAATTAAACTTTCTTTTATTGAGTTAATACTGCTGGACATCATTTTCGATGAGTTTTTGCCTCGATGTGGAGCATTTTCGGGATAATAACATTTTTCATTACTAAATAGCAGTCTTGAAATAGGGGGGGGGGGCAAAAATATCCCAAAACTGGTAACGTAGTTTATGGATGGCTCCTTATGTTTCTATAAGTTTCTAGTTTGATTTAGAACCAATCTATTCAGATTATTCCATTTTTCAGGAAATAAAAAAATAATCCAAAACAATAACACGTCTCTAAAAAATGGTAGCTTACTCAAATTCGTATACTATATTTAAATGAAAATAGATATCTCTTCATGAACTGAGTTAATTAATAATACCTCAATTAAAAAAAATTCCTAATAGTATTCATAGGCAACCCTGCAGATTGGAACAAATCTTTGCTTAATGTCTCTCATTTTGAATTTCTTCAAGATCGAAGTGAAATCTACTTTCTTATGACAAATTTTTTATTTGTGCCAAAAAAGATCACCCAAAAAGTTCACAAATCAAAAATAGACGTCGAGACTACCCGCTTTTCCAGCTCATTAGAGACAAATGTACATTAAATGTACAACAAAAAGAAAAAAAAAGAGAGGTCTTTTTTATACTACTGGGGACCAACATTTTTCGAAGCCAGTTTAAACTTCTTCATCAGGGGTGATCTATAGGAAAACTACAGTAATTAATAATAAAAAAAATTTCAAAAAATACCTGTGAATAAGAATAAAATTTAGCAGCAAATGTTGTTTGGTTAATTTTTACATTTTCTTATTAAAACGAAAATTTTTTAATATCAAATAAAAGTTACTCTTATGAAAATTTGTGTAAGATATTATCTTGTAATATTAAATATTTTATCAATAATTCACTCTGTATTGAATCCAATTTAAGTTATTACTAATTGACTAAAATTCTTCAATACTTTTCCACAATCTTCTACTAACATCCATCATAAAATCACATTGCCCACAATTTTTTTTTAATTTCACTGAAAACCAAATTACCAAAAACAGTATGAACGGAAGAGATAAGAAAAATTTTTCACTAATTATGATAATTCAACATTTTGTTAACGATTCACAACAACACTAATGGAGCAAATATTACAACTATTTATTAATACCGTAAAAATTGTATTGATTTTCTTTTTCCTTTTAAAACAAAGACACCGTAATCTACTTTTTACATTCTCATCAGAGAATATATTAGATTTGTGTAAAATTTAACCCCCCCCCCGTTTTTGTCAAATGTTTTGAGACACGTTTGAGACCCACGTTTTGAGACCCCCTGAACCCGGAAAACATGTTTTTACGAATGTGTCTGTCTGTGTGTGTCTGTAGATTTTTAATTTGTGAGCACGATAACTTTCGAAAGGATTGATCGATTGGGTTGGCCTTTGATATACTCTTTTAGTGTCCTCAAATGAAGGCCAAGTTCGTTAGCCAGCCATTTTGGACGAAAATTCAAAGAGTGGGAGCATTTAAAAAATTTTTGAGAATACTTTTTTTTCAAATTTACAAATTCCATGTACGGATATTCATAGTACTCAGAAATTCTAATAATTTATCTTCATGACTTTTTTCGCTAAAAAGAAAATTGTGAGAGTTATAGCATTTCCAAAATTCAAAAAAAAAAAAAACGAAAATAAGAATTTTAAGCCAAACAATGCACGATATGAAAAAAAGTCAAGAAAAGAAAAACGTTTCTTTTTGGAAGCCCTACAAGATTGTCATAACAACTTTTTGAATTTTCTTGAAAAATTGAAAATTCAAATTTTGAGCTAAATAACGCGGAATACAAAAGAAAGTTGAGATATCAAAATTGTTGCTTTTACAAACACCTGTAAACTTGCCTCTAAATATTTTCTGGTGGAAGGCATGGTTTGTATTTTAAGTATAGAAAATAGTATTGGAATATTTTAATTTTAATTTTTGAGCCAAAGGACGAGAGATGAGAAAAAAATAGTCAAAAAAGTAGAATTTGTGCTTTTAACATGTCAAATAAAATTGCTGTTAAACATTCCCTTATAGGACCAATCGTAAACCAAAATAATTTTTTTATCGTCTTTTTAATTATTCACTTGTATATATTATACGGTGAGCACAGAAAGTCGAGCGCAAAGCGCGAATATTATGATGAGATTGTATTCCTTAAGGCCGATAGAGCCTTAAGTAAATAAATTTCCTTTCTCATTTTAAATCAAAAGCAAATTTATAAATTTGTACATGAAGCGCGACGACCGAATCGCGCGCCTTAGACGCGCTCCAATTTGCGAGCGAAGCGGGCTGCGCGCGGGGCGCGCGATGAGAATGTGCCCGCTAGGGGGGCACATTTTTTAGTCCATAAATTATCAAAATTCCTATTTATTTATCGCAGACTTCAAAGTCTCTCCCCTACTATCATTCTTTCCCATTCTTCTCGCTTTTTCCACTTAAATGCGAATTGGATTAATAGGACCCAATAAAAAAGTGCAACTATTTTTGGTTGAAAGTTCTTTTTTTTTTTAAATTTACTATTATATTTTTGGTTAAAAAATTTAATATTTGGTTGCAAATTCAATTATTTTGTTGAAAATTCAACTATTTTGTAGAAGATTCATCTTTTTAACTTGAAAATTGAACAATCTGGTTGGCATTTTTTTTCTTGACTTAAAAATCTTCTTTGATTGAAAATTCAACTTTTTTTTGTTAAGAATGCGACTATTTTGGTAGAAAATTCAAATATTTGGTTGAAAAATATATTTTTTTTTAGAAATTCATATTTTCTGGTTGTAAATTCGTTTTTTTGGTTTGAAAATTCATGTATTTTGGTAGAAATTTCATCTGTTTTGGTGAAAAATACAACTGTTTGGTAGTTCATAATTATTCTGTCTTGGTTGACGATTCAACTATTTTGTTGAAAATTCGTCCCTTTTGATTGAATCAACTATTTTTTATTTAAAATTAGAATATTTTTTTGTTGAAATATCATCTATTACATTTTTTTATAAGAATTCATCTTTTTCGGTTGAAGATTCATCTCTTTGGTTGAAAATTGAACTATTTTGAACATTATTTTAGTCAACTGAAAATTTAATTACTCCATTTTTGGTTGAAAATTCATATGAAATACTCATTTTTTTGGTTACAGATCCATCTTTTTGGTTAAAAATTTAAAAATTTAGTTGAAAATTCATCTTCTTTCGGTCGATTGTTTTTAACGGGAAATTCAATTACTCTAATTTTGGTTGAAGATTGATTTTGTTTAATTGAAAATTGAACTATTTGGTCGAAGATTCTCATTTTTCTAGTCAAAGATTCATCTCTTTTGTAAAAAATTTAAATATCTGGTAGAAAATTCATGCATTTTTTGAAATACTCATTTTTTTGGTTAGAGATTCATCTTTTTGGGTAAAAATTTAAATATTTAGTTGAAAATTCATCTTCTTTTGATCGATTTTTTTTTAACAGGAAATTCAATTACTCTAATTTTGGTTGAACATTAATTTTGTTTAATTGAAAATTGAACTATTTGGTCGGAGATTCTCATTTTCTAGTCGAAGATTCATCTCTTTGGTCAAAAACTTAAATATTTGGTGGAAAATTCGTCGTCTTTTTTGGTTAAAAATTCAACAATTTAGTCGAATTTTTTTCCTCTCTTAACTGAGAAATCTTTTTTGGCTGAAAATACAACTATTAAATTATTTGTTGAGAATTGATCTTGTTTGGTTGAAAAATCAACCACTTGGTTGAAAGTTGAACTAATTTGTTAAAAATTCATCTATTTGGTTAATGACTCATCATCTTAGTTAAAAATTCCTCTCTATGGTTGAAAATTTAACTATTCTGTTCAAAATTCGTTTTTTTTTGGTTGAACATTAATTTTGTTAAATGAAATATTAGCTATTCCATTTTTGGTTGAAAATTGATCTTTGTTACTTCAAGGTTCAACTATCTGGTTAAAAATTCATATATTTTGTTGAAAATTCAATTTTTTACTTAAACATTTAGGACATCAAAGCGAATTGAGTTGCATTTATTATAACCTGCATTCATTTTATTTAAAAGAAATTATTCCTCTCTTTTCGTGAAAAATCTCCTTATTTCCCCTGTTTAAGTCTCAGAAACTACATTTTAAAACTCTTTAAACTGAAAACGCACATTTGAAAAAGAAGACCTAAAATAGAAAATTTTTCAAGTAAAAGTTTTTAGAATTACGTCTTGTAAACACATTGATTTCACAATTGAACAAGTTAACAATTGAACTTAATATTAAAAAAAGAAGTTGAAATCGAACTTATTTTAAATTTCACTGTATTACTTGATATAAAATTCGTGATATTTCAAGTGTTTCAATCAACTTTTATTATAAAAATTTGTAAAATCCCGGGTCAAAAAATAAATTTACTGCCATTTTCCGGTTTTTCCCGGTCTCCCGGTTCAGCAGCCACCCTGGAGATGTTCAGAAAAAGTACTGCTGTAATAGGACTAAAGTACCAAAGTAAAAAGTAAAAAGAAAACAATACTGTTGTGAACGTTTGAAATGAGGAACTAGAAAAGCTCAAATAAAATTTGTTCAAAATTTTGACACATGCTCATAGGATTTCTATTCTTAACGAGGCCGACTGAAATAGATCGAAAGTACCATAAAGTTGAAAGTACGTCCTACTAATGAAGTACTTCTTTTAAACAAAAGTATACAAAATTAAAAAAAAAAATCTCGCATCATTTTGAAATACAATAGGATTTACGTCCCCAAAAAATTTTGCTAAAACAAGAAAAATTTGAAACTTTGTTGGTATTTTCATTCTATTTCAGTAGGACCCTTCTGGAATACAAATCCTATGAGCATTTGTAAACAATTTTTAAAAATACGAAAATTTTTAGAAAAATAAAATGTTAGTAAAAATTGCTACTTTATTCACAGAGATACCATGTGCACTCTTTGTTTCACACGAACATGAAGTTTCAAAGTGTGGTTCTTCCCCTTGCAGAAGAAAAGGAAAATGACAACAGGGAAGTTACAGCTTCTGCGAATGATATAAGCCCGAATTAATTGCTTCGGAAAGTAATTACGCATTTAATGCACACGACTTAATTATATACTGTAATAACGTATTATGCCTTCTCGGCAATTAAGTTTAAGACCACGAACTTGTGGTTAATTAGATGAGCAGATAGGTGATGGAGAAGTCATAAAGTCTAATTGAAACACTTTTTTTTAAATTAAATCATTTGAGGCAGTATTTATTTTAATCAAGAACAATTTTAATTTGTTGAAATATCCCTTTGTTAGTGTTATTCGAGATACATTTAGCGAAACTACTAAAGCTAACTAAACTTTTCATGGCGATCGTAATCTTGTGACTATAATCAAGATCAGCATTCCGGAAAGAGGGCTTTTTCAGTTAGTAGAGGACGAAACTCTAGCCAAAAAGTCCTGCTTATTACGGGCATAAAACCACGATATCGTCTCTGTCTTTTGGCGTAAGATTGAGGATTCAAGGAACATTCGCGTATTTGAACAAACACATGGACACACGCATGAATTCATGTATAATTCTGTCCCAAAGCGACTCGACTGCACTTCGCATTTGCTACCAGTTGGAATCTACGGGCTATTAAATCTTCTGGCCGGTAAAAAGTTCTTCCGAATTCTATTTGTCTTTCCACCCTCTTCCTATCTCTTCCGCGCAGAGGCAAGTTCGGCCACTTCCGGTTGTTCTGGCCTTCGTGAGGGACGTCGCCTGCTCGTTCCGAGTTCCGGCGACCAAACACTAATCGGTCTAGACTCTCACTCTTCTTTTGTTTTCCCTTCTATTCTCCTTTCTCATTCGCCCTCATACAAGAATTGAGGAAACAAGCAAAGAAAAAAAAAGAAACATGCTTTGCTCAGCTCGTGCGTTACTCTGGGGAAGTTTTTTGGCAACTGCTAAATATTCAGATTCGGTTTTATGTACAGGAAATAGGTTTTGAAAAGAAGCTTAGGTTTAAGAAGGTTTGACACAAAAGTTGACTTTCAAAATTGCATGACTTTCCAACGTTCCCCAGGTCAAAAATTCCAGGTCAAGTTTTTTATAAATCCAGCCGAAACTAGCGTTGGGCTTTTCGCTCGTCTCAGAACGCGGAGTATTTGAGAAGTTTCGAGAAGCTGAGAAGTCTTCTCAGGTTCTCGATAAGCAGGGAACTCTCGAGAATCTGAGAATTCTCAAGAACCTGAAAAGTTCTCATCCGAGAAGCTGAGAAGTTCTTCGTGACGAGAGAGTATCTCGAGCGAGGGTTTGGGTCAGCATAAATAATTATGGCCTCAGATCAGCGGATCCATGTTGTGATTTTTTTTTCACAATAGGCATTAAGAGTTTCCTTCCTTGTTGTGAAAAAAATCACAATAGAGATCCCCTACCCTGAGATCATAATTATTTATGTGGACCCAAACCATCGTTCGAGTGATTCTCTCGTCACCAAGAACGTCTCAGCTTCTCGAAAACCTTAGAAGCCTCTCAGATTATGAGAAGGCTTCTTGTTGCTCAGCTTCTCAAAACTTCTCAAATACTTCTCGTTCTGAGACGAGCGAAAAACCCAACGCTAATCAAAACGGTGATCTTTCTCATTGTAAATTTGCGTTCCTACAGAAAATTATGTAATTTTTTTACAGATTCAAGAAAACCCATTGATGAGGGCCACCAGTGTGTACTGAAACGTTTGAATCAATTTAATTGTATTCAATTTCACCTAACCCTGGAGCCAACAACGAATATCAATATTCTCGAAGGAATTTATTATTGAGGGTCAATACAGTACCCCAACGATTATTAATATTTAAAAGCAAATAAATTTTTTTAAGCTTCTACTATTATTGCTATGACTATTTATTATATAAAGAATGTATTTATTTATTGTAATTAATTTTTTTTATAACAAAATTTTTACTGCAGGCTTGAAAAGGGACCACATAGCGTCCGAAACGTAGCCAACTCGAAACTTAAATCTAGGTTTTTGTTTATTTGACCTTTGGCACCAAAAATTCATTTATGCATCAAAGAAGAAGTCGAAACTAAAGAAGAATGATTTTAAAGACAAAGAGAGTTGTACTTTTTTGAACGCTTTCATTGAAAACACTTTAAAGTTTATTTTGTAATGCTTCAAGTTTAAAATTATTCCATTTTGAAAACTTATAAATTTACAACATTGCAATTAAAATTTGTTATTTAAACTATTTTAGTCAGAACATTAAATCTTTGAAATACTTGGAGGTTCAATAAAATCCCTCAAATCCGTAGAAATAATTTGACATAAAATTTAATTTATTCCCTAATGTTCTCTAGAAATTCGTGACAATCCCTTAAAATTCCATAAATCTTTTAAAATCTCTGGAAATCATAAAAATCCATTAAATATAAACATCCCTCAAATATAAATTAAGTTAAAGTTATTCATTAGAGTACTCTAAAAAATGCGTTCAAATCCCTAAAATCTTTGGAATCTTTTAAAATAACTTGAAATTTTTAGAATCCTTAGAAATTTTTCAATTCCTTCATACCCCTTGATATTGTTGAAATCCCTTGAAGGAGAATTTATTTTTTTCCCTAAAGTTTACCAGAAATTCGTTGAAATCCCTTAAAATCCCTTGAATATAAATTGAATCAAACTTATTTATTAGTTCATTTTAGAAAACCCGTTTAAGTCCCTGGAAATCTTTGAGATCCCTTGAAATACTTGGAGATTAAATAAAATCTTTTAAATCTTGTGAAATTCCTTGAAATACCTTGAAATACCTTGGAAACTTTGCTTTGGAACCGCTAGGAATCCCTTGAAATTTCATTCCATTTTACTTATTTTTCAAAGTTCTCGGGAAATCTCTCGAAATCTTTGGAAATCCTACAAAATACATTTAAATCACTTGAAATTTTTTAAATCTTTTGAAATTCTTTGGAAACTCTTAAAATCCCCGGAAATGTTTGGAAATCTTCGAGACCGTTTAAAATCTCGTAAAATTGTTATGAAATCTGACGAAATCGCTCAAGATCCTTGGAAATTCTCTGAAATTCCTTGAAATTCGTTGAAATCTATTGACGTATTTTAAATCTTTAAATTCTTTTGGAATTCATTCATTTGTAGTTTCTCTATTTTGTGCATCAATCATTTCAATATCTTAACCTTACTTACTTCTATACTGATTTTCTGTAATTTCTAGAATTTCTAGAAATTTCCAGAATCGCGAAAACATTATAAGAATTTCATTACAGGAAAATCGAAATTTTTTAGAGATTGCATGGGATTGTACAAGTTTGTAGACAGAGTGTATACCAGATTCCAAGCGTAATTAACCCCTTTAAATTTTCTCACCTTTGAAATACAAAAATTGTAATATCTAGATACGCTTTCAATCAAGTTCAATGAAATAAAAACGTATCTGTAAAAAGCACACAAAAAAAGTAAAAAAAATGTCACCCACCCAGTTCTCAGTTGTTCTTTATAAAAAAATTTTGGTCTTTTCATAAGGGTTAAATATCCCGAGACAGGTCCTCGTAAAAAGCAGTGTCCGTGCTGGGGCCAATATTCATGCTATTTTCTTCTACATGGCTGAAAATATTGGAAGAAAATGTACACTTTTCCCGGATACCGTATACCGGGTGAATTTCCTGAGGAGAGGAAAGTCCGATAGATTATCTGCGGAGGTTGGCGCACTCGTGGCTATTGTGTGCGAGGATAGGTGGCGTTTAGGATATGTGTGGATCGCACTGAGCCTGCACGTATCTACGATCGTAAAGGCAATTTCGAGAAGCGTTATTCGTAAACCGATAACAACTGCATACCTATCTCGACCACGAAACGTGGGTATAAGTCTCGGAGAGATAAGGGAACGACTCGACGCGAGCGAGACAGGTCTCCGGTTCGATGACGCGTAATCGAAACCCAGTCGATCGTTTCCTTTCGTTGATCCTTCCACCGCACCGTGTCAACAAATTGCGAAAGCAATGTGAAGGCTTCGATCCGGTTCGTTAAACTCTTTGTTGACACTTCTCATTTAAACATCATCTCTTCTCATAATGTCTATTATTCCCTATAAGATTATACATAAACTATGTAGTTTTTTGCAGACAGCAATATTCAAGTGCAAACAATTTGAAAATGCTCTTCATGGTTAATTTTCATTTGTTCCCCTAAAATTTTCTTAAAATTATGTTGCCATCGTCCCCTTTAATCTCATAAACCATCCTATATATGCTCCCATGTCTCCTCTACCCATTCACATACTGTGCACTTTCTCTTTTCATCCTGCTCCCAGTACATTTCTTCATTTACTTCATTTTCCCGTCTCCATCTAGCTATTCTTGTCCATCTCTTTTCCCTCATCCTCTTTCCAGATATTTTGGCAATCCTTCTCTCTTTATAACCTTATACTCCTTTCTTACAATTCTTCATACTCTACGAGGTGTAACTATTAAGTAAACGGACTGATTTTTTTGCCGCTTGCTTGGAGCCTTGGCAACAACAAGCAGGGTCTGATATTGATCTGTGTTCTTTTCCCCCCTTCCCTCCAAATTTCGAGATTGTTCGACCCTCAGTACGACAGTAACCTTTGTTCGAAGTTGACCGTCTACCTGAGCACCACCGGAATTATGTCGAGTTTGAAAGTAAAACAGCGTGTCAACGTGAAGTTTCTTGTGAAACTTTGAAAATTCGCTACAGAAACGTATAATTTATCATTTGATAATTTTTAAAATTGGTTTAAAATATTTGAGGAGGAGAGTTAAGAGATTGAACATGATCCGCGTCGCGGCCGTCCTCACACATCGATAAACAACAGTAATAGCGAAAAAGTGAGTGAAATTATTCTAACAAATTTATGGCTGAGCATTCGAGCAATTGCTGATTTAGTAAACATGGATAAGGAAACTGTTAAACAAATTTTTAATGGAAATTTACTCCTCGCAGATTGAAAACCGACGGCAATAGCGCAAAAGTGAGTAAAATTATTCGAACAAATCGATGCCTGAGTATTCGAGCAATTGCTGATTTAGTAAACATGAATAAGGAAACTGTTAAACAGATTTTTAATGGAAATTTACACATGAAAAAAGTTTGTGCTAAAATGGTGCCGAAATTGCTTACTTCTGAGCAAAAGGAAACTCGGAGCAACGTTTGTGCTGACATTCTGGGGAACATCGAAAATGATCCAAAGTTCTTCGAAAATGTAATAAATTGTGACGAATCATGGTTTTTTCAATACGACTCTGAAACTAAGCGCCAATCCATGCATTTGCAAGAGTCCCACTTCACCGAGACAAAACAAAGCCCAGATGAGCAAACCGAAATTCAAAGCAATGATGGTAGTTTCTCCTTAATATCCGAGAAATCGTTCACATTAAAAGGGTACCTGAAGGTCAGATTGTACCAGGTGTACTTTAAGGAGGTTTTGACAACTCTTCGTGAACGCGTAAGAAAAAAAAGACCTGAAATGTGAAAGGACGGCTAGTGGATTCTTCAATGGGACAACGCGCCAGCACACAAAACGCTGTCTGTCCAGAGGTTTTTGGCGAAGAACAAGATTCCCGTATTGGAGCACCCACCGTAATCACCTGATCTAGCCCCATATGATTTTTTTCTGTTCCTGAAGATCAAGTTTGAGCTAAAAGGAACCAGATTTGGTCGATCGCGGTTTTCGGGACTGTCTAAAGTTCTTAGAAGATCTTGGATTCGTTTCCGAAATGCCTTATTTTCTCCAAAAGGGATCGCAGCACTCTACGACTGAAGCAAATGAATCAAGGCTCGTTACCAAAGTCAGATGGGTGGTTGAAACAATCAATGGGTTGATAAAAACGTGGAGAGCTGTGATTGATGTTTTTCCAAACAGTCAAATCCTGTACATCGAGGATTACGTTAGAATAGTCTGCGCCCTTTGTAATGCTTTCCAAGCTCCCAGAATTCATGACAATCCCGATGATCTGATCGCTAAAAGAATGTTTCGACTGGCTTTGCAGCCTAATCACCTTCAAGAAAGAACAGAAAAAGAAAAGTGAGCAAAAAGAGGGCATCGTGGCTTCCTATAACGCAAGAATCACTACCTGATTTTCCTAGGTTAACTTTTGATGAGTTGCAATACCATACATCACATTCGCAGTGTATCAGCCGAAGCAAGCCCAATCGTAAACCAAGGAACACTTATCGGATGATGGATTGTACTCCCGTCTTGTCCACAAACAGGAGGAAGGCATTCTAAGAGTACAAATACAGTCCCGTCATACATCTTCCAAAGTCTACAAATTATGGATAGAAACTAATGTTATAACAAATCCGATAAGTGGTTGGTACTGTCAGAGCAAAAGTGTTAAAAGAGTGGTTGGATTTTGCACTCACATTGCTAGTGTTCTGTGGTATCTTGGTTACTCTAGATATCACAGAAACACTCACAGACCTTCACGTGAATTCAAAAGTCATGCGAATGATGCCTCGTGTTGGTCGGAAGAAGAAGGAGAAGGAGCATCATCTTCATATGACAAAACCAATTCTGACGAATGAAACTATTGCAGAGTACGCAGCCTCTGATTGACCATCAGTTCTAATTGATCCTAATCTAATATGATACATTTTCATAGAATCATGCCTTTCCAAGTTTGTTTTGATCGTTTAAAAGAAATTATTACTACTAAATCTAATAAATTAGAACATTTGTGCTCCTTTCATTGTCGCAGACCTAATAGAAAGTGAAAATAAGCTTTATTTTGAAGGCTAAGCACCTCAAGGAGAATTATAGCTCTGACATATGTTGTAACGCATATATGTGCGCAGTTTTTGAAAAAGTAGAATCTTGCGCGAGTAATATTAACAATGTGAAACCTAGCTTGATCTGACCGAAAGTGCGAAAACCCATATAAAATACGAACGTAAAAATGCCTATTTCTTGAAATTAATCTACTTTCAGGAAAAATTCTTTTAGGGGATTATAAGCCCTAGTTGGATGAATAAAATAAAACATTTTGAGACCAATCGGTGGTTGGTCCAAAAACCGGTCTTATTGACCCTCCTCCTTTATAGGTGGTTATAGAAGCCGGCCCCTCAAAGACCTCAAGTCTCAACATAAAGCCCTCGAAACCTCGACCTTTCCACTCTTATCCAACGATGCAAAAATTTCTCACTCTTTTTCTCCCTTTCGCCACTTATTACACTATCTCTCATCTGAATGTTCGCATCCACCTCACACGGTCCGGGAGTTCCGGTCGACCTTGGGTCGCAGACAACAATGAAATTTATCGAATGGAATCACTCTTACGAGCTAGGGCAGGCACTAGGGTCGGCCCCGTCCTGCTGTGAAGTTCATGAAAGACGAAAGAAAGCAAGCAGCCTTTTTACAACCCCGTTGTACATTTGTGCATGAACTGTGCAAGCGTGCAAGACTTAGACAGGTACGGAAGAGAGGCACGACGAGTACGTGGGGACATGTTTTTACAGAAGATAGCGATCGGGCACGAGCTGGATTCTTTATTCCACACAGGGAAAGATCCTCTCTGGTCCAGCACGAAAAGAGCAGATCCAACAGCGACGGGATTCTCGTATCGTAAATAGTACCAGCAGAAGAAGCATGTCGTCTCCTCTGCATTATGATAAATCTGGCGGATCTGGCGAATACGATCCTCTGATTTTGCAGCTCGATTTATCCCCCTCCCCCCAAATCCAGCTGCTGTATCGTTGATTCAAGGTAGATGCCGGATAATGCTCTGCAGACATTTTTTCGAGGACGATGCTCCTCGTGAGGAGAAACATAAATGAATGGAGGCTCAAATTTACCTCAGAGTTTTTCTGTTTTAATGAGGATTGGGAAGGTGATTCGAGTCTTGTTCTGCAATATTAGCAAGAAAGATCAGTACTAATTAGTGATTGCTGATTTTAAAAAGAATTCTTCATGATATGGGAACAATTTTAGTATGGTTCAGGTTTGAAGAAGAGTAATAATTAAAGGTGGAAAGATTAAAAAAGGTTTCAAGAAGATGAATCGAGATTTTATGACTGATCTTTCTTTTTCTTCTTGACAGAAATTACAATTGTAATACTTTCAATCCATACTTTTTTGCACTTGCAATATTTCAGAATAAAGTGTTTCCAAAATGTAGACCGTGGACTCACTTGAGGAATTCAAAATAGTATCAAGAGTAGCATAAGTTTGGAAAAATAGTAGTGAAATAGTGTTATGCAATTTTTCAAACATCAATTATCAAATAGACGGATTAACTATTTTTAAAATCTAGTATTTAATATACATCTACCATACAATCGCGTGAAATCCTTTCAAATATTTTAAAATGCCCTAAAAACTTTGAAATCCGTTGAAACCTTTTAGAACTCCTGAAATCTTTTGAGATCCTCTAAAAACTCCTGGAAAACTCGTCAACCTTTTTACATCCTTTGAAATCTTTAAAGTCACTTGAAATAAGCAGGAATCCCTTGAAATCTTAAAATTTCTTTTGAAATACTATAAATCCTTTAAATATGGTGAATATTAATTTCACATAATTTATCATGAGA
Organism: Melikaiella ostensackeni; assembly: GCA_032362435.1. Taxonomy (NCBI): domain Eukaryota; kingdom Metazoa; phylum Arthropoda; class Insecta; order Hymenoptera; family Cynipidae; genus Melikaiella; species Melikaiella ostensackeni. The sequence continues at coordinate 7,303,849 of JAUMHM010000049.1, forward strand.
ATTTAATAAATAAACATTTCGATCCATAAAAAAATTTTTTGAGAAAAACTGATAAATGGGTGATAAATTTATATATATATCCCTTTTTTAGGAAACTCAGCGATTGTTCTATTTTGATTGATTTCTTCTTTTTTGGTTGAGTAGTTTTCATAGCCTTGCTTAGAAAAGTATCAAAAAGTAAAAAAGTGTGGAGCTTCGAAATCTGTCTAGGAGAATGATAATTTGAATGCAAAAAAAGTTTTTTTTTTTTAAATTTATCTTAAACACAACAATTTTGTAAATTTATTATACAATATTCATATTACACGAATCCATTTTATTCCATTTGTTGATACTATTACGCTTATTTGGCGACAATACCAAAAATATTGTCTGTTTTTCCGTATTTCCGTAAATAGGTTTAGGAGATCCTCATAGAAAACTACTATGTTAATCTTTCTGAAGCAAATGTTAGATGGCTATAATTGCGGAGACCCACAAATTCTGATTTCTTTATTTCGAAATAGCTATTTTAAAAATTAAAGATAAAATTAATTTTCAAATTTAATTCCAGATTATCTGGTCCTTTTTTTTGGCCTTTAGCCAAGACATAACAGAAATCTTCATGTCTTGAGACAAGTTCCGTTCGTCTTGCCACTGTGAGTTATAACTGTGAACGTAAGAACAAATTTGACGTCTATGAAGCCTGGCTTAAGAGATGGAGCTAGACTTCAATGTCTTGATGACAAAATGGGACGTCTTGAAGTCAAATCCAAGACAAAATATTTTTAAACGGGAACCCTGATTAAGATAATGAGTTTCCGTGTAAAAATATTTCGTCTTGGATTTTGTCTTGATGACAGTAAATCAAAGCATTTTCAAAACTTGTTGAAGAAGTTTTGAAAGTCTGGCGTATGAGATGGAGCCAGACTTTATCTCTTGAACCAGGAAAAAAGGTTTCCAAGGCCTACCTGCCTTAGCGAAAAGGGTCATCCTTATACCGTCATCAAAGCTAATCCTTATAAATGTTTAAACAATTTTTTTAATTTATTATACAATATGCGTATTAAACAAATCCATTTTCTTCCATTTTTTGTCACTATTACACAAGTTTGGCGAAAATTCCGAAAGTGGTGTACGTTTTTTCGTATTTCGGTTTAGAAGATCCTTATAGAAAACTACAATATTAATCTTTTTGAAGCAAATGTTAGATGGCTATAATTGTGGAGACCCACAAATTCTGATTTCTTTATTTTGAAATAGCTATTTTGAAAATAAAAGAAGAAATTAATTTTCAAATTTAAGTCCAGATTATCTGGTCCCTTTTTTATTGGCCTTTAGCCAAGACATAATAGAAATCTTCATGTCTTGAAACAAGCTCCGTTCGTCTTGCCACTGTGAGTTACAACCATAAACGTAACAACAAATTTGATGTCTATGAAGTCTGACTTATGAGATGGAGCTAGACTTCAATGTCTTGAAGAGAAATCCAAGACGAAATATTTTTACACGAGAACCCTGATTAAGATAATAAGTTAACGGAGTGAAGGTGGCTCCCTTTCGTGAATTCGTGTTTCGCGAAAAAGGAAACGCCGCCGTCATCGTCGTCGCTGATAAAGGAGCAACAAGAGTCGTTCGTCTCGGTAAATCTTCTCTCCCTGACGACGAGACGAGCTTATTTCTCGCTTTTCTCTCGGAGACCGCTTAACTTCACGCTACCGCGAACACTCGTTCAAAATAGAGCGAGGGAGTAACAGAGGCCGACAATGAGAATCAAAGACAGCCAGAAAGCTGAAAGGAGAGAGAAAATAGATAAGAGAGATAGGGAAGGAAGAGAAAAAGGAGAAAGCAAGGCAGCAAGTCGCGAGCTTTCGCTCGAGGCTTAAGGCGCTCAGGCTCGAGAGGCTTAAATCTGCGAGGTAAGATCCAAAAAGTGGCTTCGACGACAATTCCCTCCGAAATCGGTGGAAACGGTTTCTAAGCCTTTGAAATGTAGGAACACGTATGTATCGTTCCGCACTGTTTCGCTGAAAGCTCCCGTAATTCGGATATTTTAGATTCTACGCGATACGAGACTGGAGTTACGTTTACAAAGAGATATCTACCACGGTCCAAAGGGGGTTGAATTATTCATGGGAGACCTCACGAAGGCGGTGGCCAAAGCAAGGGGTGCAGAAAACACTACTGAGGGGCCGTAAATTTCAATTTATGAAACCGTTAAACATCCCACAGACTTCTGTCCAACATTAAGGAGAAGATTGCACTTCTTCTCGTATCTTTGTCTTCATCAAGAGCAATTTTATACTTCACTGTATGTATCAGGCTTCGAAGTTCCATACTTTTTTACTTTTTAGGGTTTCGGAATCCCGGGCAGAAGCCCTTATAGTTTCGGCTGGGTATCGTCCATTGTATAAAAAAAAGGAAAAGTGAGGGAAAATAAGGGGACGTGAGATTTTACTGAGATTTTATTGGATAATTTGGCAACAAACTTTTTGCTAATAGCTACCCTTTATCGAAAAAATCAACTTTTATCAAAACTTTCTTTATGGATTAAAACGTTTATTTATTAATTGAAAAAACCATAAAATCACCTTCCATAGGTTTATTGAAGATGAAATTTCGATTGGAGAAGGCAAATGATTGATTTATTAAATTCTCATGTAAATATACGTAAATATAAAATTTGTAATACTTGTTTTTAATTAAAATTCAGCTACTGAAAATTGAAGAAACTTTAAAATTGAATTTTCAATAGTTGAATTTCTAAAAGTTTATTTTTTAACAGTTGAATTTTCAGCTGTTGGTAATGGAAGAAAATTCAAAATTCAACTGTTGAAACTTCAATTTAAAATTTTCAACAATTCACAATTTAAGTGTATGACATTAAATTTTCAATTTTCTTTAATTTTTAATACTTAAATTTTCAACAGTTGAAAAATCAAGAAAGAGGCGAATTAAATCCATTTAAAAAATTGGAAAAAAGTCGATTTTTCCGGAAACGGGTTTCCATCGGCAAATTAATAGTCATAAAATGGAGTCTCAGTAGGGATTTTTTAAGATTTAAGAAAAAATCCCAATTCTGCTCATCTCCTTTTAAATGCAACCCTCGACACCGTTATTATTTACACACAATTTGGTAGAAAATCGAACTATAAAGTTGGAAATTAAGTTTTTTATTAAAAATTCATATTTTTGTGTTGAAAATCCAATTATTTTGTTGAAAATTCGTCTTTTTGGCTTGAAACTTCAACAATTTGGTTGAAACCGTTTTTCTTTCTTGACTGAAAAATCTTTCTTGTTTGAAAATTCATCTATTTCGGTTAAAAATCTTATTCTTTGCTCGAAAATTTAATTATTTTGTTGAAAATTTAACAATTTAGTCAAAGAGTTGTCCTTTTTGAAGGAAAATTCGTCTTCTTGTTTCGAAAATTCAACTATTTTGATAGAAAGTTGAACTATGTGATTGGAAATTAACTTTTTTGTTGAAAATTAAACAGGCTTGAAACTTCAACAATTTGGCTGAAATTGCTTTTATTTCTTGACTGAAAAATCTTTTTTGGTTAAAAATTCAACTTTTTTGTTAAATTTTGTCTTTTTTGTTTGAAACATTATCTCTCTCGGTAGAAATTTCTTATAATCACCTTTTTTGGTTGAAAACTCGAATATTTGGTTGAAAATTATTCTGGTTTCGTTGACGATTAAACTATTTTGTTATTAATTCGTCTTTTTATTTGAATCCAACTATTTTTTATTTAAAATTTAAAAAGTTCTTGGTCGAAAATTCAACTACTTGGTTCAAAATTGAACTACTTAAAAAAATTTAATAAATAAATGTTAAAAATTAATTTCTTAGGATGAAAATTAATCTTTTTTACTTGAAGATTGAACTATTTGGTTGCAAATTCATGTGTTTTGTTAAAAATTCGTCTTTTCCAGTAGAAAATTAATCTTCTTGGAAGAAATTCACCTTTTTGGTTGAAAATTCAACTACTTGGTCGAAAGTTGAACTGCATTGTTAAAAATTCATTTTTTCCTTTGAAGATTCATCATTTTAGTTGGAGATTAATGTATTTTGTTAAAAATTCTTCTTTTATAGTATAAAAATGATATATTTACATAATTCCACATGAGAATTTAATAAATAAACATGTCAATTAATGAAAAAAAAATTGTTCAAAAAATCGATTTTTTTGTAAAAACGGGTAGTCGCTTTTTTTTAAATTCTTAAAAGTGAACAATTCATTCTTTTGGTTAAAGATTCATTATTTTAGTCGAATTTCGTCCTTTTGGTTTGAAACTTCATCTATTTTGGTTAAAAATCTCATTCTTTAATTGAAAATTCAACTTTTTTATAAAAATTCGTCTTTTTGGTTTGAATATTTATCTCCTTTGGTTGGAAATTCATCTTTTTTGGAAGAATTCAACTATTTTTAAATCAAAATTGAAATCTTTTTTGGTTGGAAATTCAACTACTTGGTCGAAAGTTGAACTGCATTGTTAAAAATTCATTTTTTCGTTTGAAGATTCATCATTTTAGTTCGAAATTAATGTATTTTGTTAAAAATTCTTCTTTTATAGTATCAAAATGATATATTTATATAATTCCACATGAGAATTTAATAAATAAACATGTCAATCCATGAAAAAAGAAATTGTTGAAAAAATCGATTTTTTTGTGAAAACGGGTAGCCGTTTTTTTTTTAATTCTTAAAAGTGAACAATTCATTCTTTTGGTTAAAGATTCATCATTTTAGTCGAATTTCGTTTTTGGTTTGAAACTTCATCTATTTTGGTTAAAAATCTCATTCTTTGATTGAAAATCCAACTTTTTTGTAAAAATTCGTCTTTTTGGTTTTAATATTTATCTCCTTTGGTTGGAAATTCATCTTTTTTGGAAGAATTCAACTATTTTTAAATCAATATTGAAATCTTTTTTGGTCGGAAATTCAACTACTTGGTCGAAAGTTGAACAGCTTTGTTAAAAATTCATCTTTTTCGTTGAAAAGTGTACTATTTGTCTGCAAATTATTTTATTGAAAATTCGTATTTTCTAGTAGAAAATTAATCTTCTTGGTTGAAAATTTATTTTTTTGGTTGAAAATTTAATTTGTGTGAACTCCTTTGTTGAAAATTAATTTTTTTGATCGAAGATTCATCATTTCAGTTGAAAAGTCGTCTTTTTGGTTGAAAGTTAAATTCATTTGTTAAAAAATCATTTTTTGTTTGGAGAATAATCATTTTAGGAGAAAATTCATTTCTTTGGTTGATAATTGATCTTTTTAGTTGAAAATTGAACAATTTGGTTTTTCGATATGTTTATTTTTTTTATTTTTGACGATACTTTTTTCTTCAGGAAGCTACTTTTTTGAGTTCCACAGAGCACTTCGGAGCCTGGTGTGTGATTATTGTTCTGGGTATTCTAATTATGAAATATGAAAAATTTGAATTCTATAAATGAAAGCCTTCAACCCGCAAAACTAATGATCATGTAACTCACGGAAAGGTAAAAACTCATTTTTCAAGCAGAAAATGCAAATTAATTAGGCCTCTGGGGTCCAGCAAGCCATATTAGAGAACCCCCGATTTGCAAAGTCCTTAGCGAGTGCGTGTAAAACGTAAGGTTAATTTACCAAGAGCCAGGGGCCTACACGCACGCTGCTACATATTTACAACAGCCTCCAGACAAATGCGAATCGTCACGAGATTACTTAACCCCAGAACGAGCTAATGTTACTTTCTCTTCTTTATCTTAAAAGTACGCGTCGCGCCGACATATTAAGGGAATGTCCCGAGCTAAAATGAGAGACGAAGACAGACAGCTTGGCGGTTGGAGAGGTATTAAAAGGTGGAGTGAAAAGGAAGAAGGAAGGGGATGATCGTGCAAGGAAAGTACGCGGTGCAAAACAATTACCTACCCTTCATGCACCCCTCGACATGTGGGAAGGAGAACCGCCCCTTGAGGTATGCGAACTACCCCCTATAGAGTGCGTACGCGCACGCATACCCGCACGAGTTGCCCGCATTTACTCGCGTCGACATTCACGCACGACTGATAATACGAGTATGCATACACGAGTATATTTTTCATACACCGGGCGAACATTATGGCGGTCCCTTGGGATGAGGGAAGGTCGTTTTATGGGAATAGCATGTGTAAGACGCGTCGAGAAATGGACAGGTGGAGATTCGCATGTATCGTACGCGCCATTTTTGTATTCACCCTGCGAGGATATAAAAAAATGATCAAATATTGATGTGAATTCAAGATGGTTTTTCTGACTCGGAAAGAACCTAAGACTGAATAAAACTGAATTTAAAACTAGTCTAGTATTGAGTCCCATACAATCCTAGAGAGAGGGAAAAACATCCGGTATCACTAGTTATTATTGCCAAAAATGCTTACAAGGAGAGGTCGCAAGATGTGGCACGCTGATCGAACAATCAAATTTCGACAACGCACTCTTAAATGTCTCCATTCAAATTAAATAATATGCTTCTCAATGTATTTTTGTGGGTAGTGATTTGAAAAAAGAATATTCCTGATAATATTCAAATTTTCTTTATGAAACAACTCATGGGATAAATTTACAGTTGTCAACTAAGTTTTTAATTACTGCAATTGTGTGAGTTGATTTAGACGCAATCTATTCATTCTTTTCTTCACATAGAAAAGGGTAATAAACCAAACAATGACACATTTCTAAAAACTGCTAATTACATATACATCCTTCGAATAATATTTAATCGAAAACAGATATTTTTTGACAAATTGAGGTAAACATTTATGCCTCAATTAAAAGAAATTTTAATGGTATTCACAAGAGATCTTGCAGATTGGAACATATCTTGAGCTTAGTGCCTGTTTTAAAATTTTTATAAAGAGCGAAATATGTACTTTTCCTATACCAATAAGTAATAATATTAGCATCCTGAAGTTCAATTAATTCAATGCCTAAAAAAACTGGTTTTATTATTTTTTTCTCTTTCCATACGTAAATTGAAGTTTTGGATTAAAACTGTTAAAGGAATACATGAAAAGGTACCATCTACTTTTCTGTCTTCTCTTTTCTTTTAATTAAGTTTTTTTTTAATTTGAATAGAGACATTTAAGAGAGTGTTGTCCAAATTTGATCGTTAATTTTTTTTTTAATTTCCCAGAATTTCGTAGTTATAATCGAGGTTATAATACATTTTTTCCTGAAAAAAAGTAAGTGAAATTTCTACGTAAGGTAGCAATTTATGTCATTCTTTCATGAATGATTATACATTTCCATCTTCTTATGCGGTGTGTTTTGCATATTCTAATAATACACCACGAGGTGCATTTTTCGAGAAATATCAAATATCTCGAGAAGATTCCGGGAGTTCTTTTGCAATTTTGCATAGTCTACGCCAGTGGAAGTTCTCATGTATCTACATGCATGCAAAAGACACAGTTCGTCCTTTTTCTCTGACCTGCGAGGTGAGGGAGCTCCTTTCGCCTGACCCTGATGTCAAATATACGTACATGGGGAATATGCGATACGACAAATAAAAGGAAACATCGATTATGGACATTTCGTGCCTCTCGATAGATATCGAGCCGCCGTCTCGAATGCTGCTATTGCCTTTAAATAAACATATCTAACGGAAAAGTCGAACCTGACGGTTCAACACTTGTATAATATTGCTTGGTAAATGGCACAACGAATTTACCCACCCAAGAGTATGCATATAACAGTAAATAATTATTTATTGACTACTGAAAACTGTAAAGAGCGTTGTTCCACTTTTCTCTTATTTCTACGATTGTCGGAATAATTAGCATTACAAAAGATAGAATTCTCAGTAAACTGATTGTTCATTAGCAATAAAAGCAAACCTTATACGAGGAATTCCATTATACTAGAAAAAAAACACGCGCACTACGCGTGCGATTATTACTTTTGTTGTCTCACGTACTTTTTAAATTGAAATATGAAATTACTATTAATATAACATTTGTGTATTTCATAGTATCTATTATCTAAAATAAAATAAAAGAATAAGAATAAGGACTATATTTTTGATAATTGAGAAAAATTGATATCTGAACTTCAGAATTAATATATAATATTTTTATACAATATATAGATGATCACACCATTACATTTTTATTCAAAAATACGAATTTCTCAACAAAAAACACTAACATAACTTAAAGCTGTTCAAAATTGTAAGTTTAATTTTTGAAGTCAAATGATTTCTGTTTAAAATAACCGGATTTGTTCAAGCTTGTAAATTTTATTATTTTCAACAAAAATCGTTGGATTTAAATCTAATGATTCTTAATGATTTTCTAATGACTTCTATTTCAAAATGCCAATTTCAAGTAAAACACACCAAAATAACCTAAAGTTGTTGCAAAATTGTAAATCTTCGTCTAAATCTAATGATTTTAGTTTAAAATAACCGATTTCCTGTGAAAAGCGTTAATATAACTTGAAACTATTCAAATATTGGAAACATTCTTCAAACTGCAATGATTCTGGTTTTAAAATACCAATTTTTGGTGTAAAACGCTAACGTAACCTAAAACTGTTCAGAAATTATGAATCTTCTTTGAAGTCTAATGCTTGTTGAATAAAATTTATAATTTCCGACGAAAAACACTGACATAACCGTAAAGTATTCTAAAATTATTGTAAATCTCATTTAAAATCTATACTGATATTTCCGGTGAAAACAGCTCAATCTACAATCATTGTACACAAATTTTTTATCTTCTTTAAAATCTAATGATTTTTTACACAGAATATCGACTTCTGGTGTACGACGCCAACATAGCCTGAAATGGTTAAAAAGTTGTGAGTCATCTTTGAAATATAATTTAAAAAAAATTAAAAATACCAATTTCTGACAAAAAGCACTAACATTTAATTCTAAATTATGTTCAAATTATGATGAGAAATTGTTTGAAAATACCAATTTTCGATGTAAAACACCAACGTAACCTAAAACTGTTTCAAAATTATGAATCTTCTTTGAAATCTAATGACTTTTGAAAAAAAATTCAACTTCCGACGATAAACTCTAACACAATCCGAAATTGTTCAAACTTGTAAATTTTATTATCTTAAACAAAAATCATTGAATTTAATCAAATTATTTTTGTTTAAAAATACCAATTTCAGGTAAAGCATACCAACATAACCTAAAGTTGTTCGAAAATTGTAAATATTCTTTGAAATCTAATGACTTTTTACTAAAATTCCCAATAATTTTCAACGAAAAATACTAACATAACATAACATAACAGAAAATTGTTCAAAATTGTAAATCTTCTTCGAAATCCACACTCTAAATTTGGATCATTCAAAAGTGACTGATTCGCAATCAAATTTTATTAATTTAAATAATGCGAATTTGAAGACTGACAAATCAGTCAACAGTGACTTATCAAATAAGCCAATTTGACTCACTGATGAAATAAGTTATTTTAAATGATAATCTGTTATTTTTACGGACGAAATCAGTCATTTTATATGATCTAGTCTTTGATTTTCATTGATAAATTAGTCAATTTGAATGACCTAAACTGTAACTTTCATTGAATAAATCAGTCATGTATGGTGAAGTTTACTCATTTATGAACATTTAGGAATTGAAGGAAAAATTTCAGTTTACTAATAATTTTCCCATTTCACTATAGTCAAATTCTGACTGATTTAAATTTAGAGTGTCATGATTTTTGTTTAAACTAACCGATTTCCTGTGAAAAACGTTAATAAAACCAGAAACTCTTAAAAAATTACAAATTTTGCTTGAACTATAATTATTTTTGTTCAAAAATCTCAATTTCCGGTAAGAAAGGCTGACAAAACAAAAAAAGTAAATTGTTAAAAAAAATTTAACCTTTGAATTCTAATAATTTTGTATTAAAAATATCAATCTCTGGTAAAAACGCTAACATATCCTAAAATTGTTGAGAATTCAGAATTCTTATGATGATTTCTGTTTTAAAATGCTAATTTCCGGTGAAAAAGACTAACACAACCTGAAATTTTTAGAAATTTTAAGTCTTCATCAAAACTTAATGATTTTATATATTAAAATTATTTGAAAAAAATACTAATTTCCAACGAAAAGCACTAAAATAAAACATGTATAGTACTTCCAATAATATATTATTAGACAATTTGAAAGTTTTAATTTAACTGCGCAAGAGTATTAAAAAGCACAAATGTTTCTCAATTCACATGAGGTCTGCTATGATATATTTTTATTCAAAGGATTTATTTATAGATTTAATTAAAAAAATTTCCAAGTTAAGACATAAAATAGAACAATTTCAAGTAACAAAAAGCCAATCAGTTTTTCAACAAACAATGAATGCGATATTTTCGAGACATATCGTTACACCACTTTTTTTTAGATAGGATTACGTTGTTTATTAAACACATTAAAATGATTTATTTAATCAAATTTTCGAAATGAGATCTCCTGAAATAGCAAATCGAGAATGGATATATCTACGTGAATTTCATTAACGATGAAATTTGTATGAGCAATTCTGTTATAGCACTCTATTAACTTGGCGACAATGAAACATGCAGCTGATATAATCACTGCGTGGATTTATATTTTTGGTAATACCTCGTTAATCAATGAAACTGGCTAAAATTGAATTAACGTTGCGATTTATGCCGAGATACACATTACACAAAGGTCGGGTGCTCTCGAGTGTCATAACTGGTAGCGAGGCGAAATCGCACAGCGGTCACGGTTGACGTTACGATTACTGTAATGTTTGTCAATTTATGCTGTTTATGCGGAAGTGCGTGAATTCAATTTGCACGAAAGGTGCAATGCTAGTTTCTCTACATTGATAAAATTTGACTATTATCATTTCACCAAAGCCCAAATGCCCGTTTATCATTGATACGAATTTAGTTTCCACAATCTGATTATTTCCTCTTATTTGATGAATGCGATTTCATTTTTTTAATGACGTGGAAACACTTAAAAACAAGGATTAAAAATTAATAATCTGCAAATGTAATACAGTAATAATTCATTTTTTTCATGAAGAAGAATCATTTGAAAATAAAAATGTTTAATTTACACTTTCAGACCTCGCAGTCACGCCACTGTTGACACTTTTTGATACTTTTTTTATAACGATGCAACTATTTTGCTACTATTTAAACAAAAATAAGACTGATGCTACTATTTTCTGAAATTTCTCGCTGACACAACTATTTTTTCACTTTTCTTTGAAACATGTTTTCAAAATTCTTCGCTAGATTGGCTAGAATAACATTACCGCCATCTTAAAAATCGGAGTTTCAAATAATTTCAAGGGCTTTCAAAGATTTCAAAAATGGCAGTGTTTATATGTACCGAAAATGTCCAGCTATTTGTATCAAAATTTCGGTAAAAATAGTCCCTCTTTCAGGGCTACTTATACTGAAAAAATCCGGCTATTCGTACAGAGATTTCAGTGCACGTAGCCACGGCCTTTCTTAAAATATTCTAAATCGTTGAAAATTCTTCGATATATTTACAATCCCTTGAAGTCCGTTGAAATATTATAAATACCTGGAAATGTTTAAAAGTCCCTTGAAATCTTTCAAAATGCTATTAAGAACTTTCAAATTCCTTGCAATCTTTTGGAATCTCTTGCAATCCCCTAAAATTCCCTAAAATCTTCTGAAAACCTTTGAGATATTTGAATCCCTTGTAAAATATTCAAAATCCATTTAAAACTTTTGAAATCTTTTCAATTTTGTTTGTAATCCCTAAAAATTCCTCAAAATATTTTTAAATTCTTTGAAACCCCTCAAAATATTTCGAAATAACTCTGAAACCGTTGAAATATTTTTAAATTTCTTGAAATCTTTTCAAATCTTTGAAATCCCAATGGCGTGAAATTCAAAAAATTTAAAATTCTTTGAATTGAATGAAATTCAAAGATTATCTTGAACCGGGAATATACAATAATTTAATCATTTAATTACTCAAAAACTGATGCAAGCGCAATGTTCATTTGCAAGACATCTTATGCTTCCCAAAGCAGTCAAAAAATATATTTTTTATGAAAATACACTAGCGACACTTAATACGTGGACACTGAATTTTTAGTATTTAAAATTTGTTAATTTTGGATTGTTAATTTAATAAGTTCTTAGCAACAATTTTTTCCCTCAAATAGGTTAAAAGATATCTAGATTCTGAATAAAATAATGACAGGATGAAGTTATTTGGAAGTTTTTTAAGAATCTACTGCAAATGTAAATTTTAATGTTTTTTATATTTTTTTATTATTATACCATTAAGCCAAATCCCTTTCGGGGTAAGCGTAACTCGTTCGGTTCTGGTCTGGTTTCACTACTGGGGATGAAGGAATTCGTATGGTAAATTTGGGTATGGAATGTTTAGGAGGAGAAGGAAAAGGTTTT
>JAUMHM010000049.1:7316346-7349319 GCA_032362435.1 Melikaiella ostensackeni
CTTTACAATTTTATATACTTTGGGTCAATAAAAAAACGATGTCTTTCAAAAAACCAGCAAAGATGTCATTTAATAATTTTACTTCAAGTCCCTGATCCAAGCTTCTTTAAATGGCTTCCAAGAACTAAGCACTAGTATAGTTTTTTTTACAATAGATATTGTGAAGCCTCACACTGGAAGATGAGTAAAGTGTCGAATTTCGGAGAGGATCATATTTTGAAACTGGAAGAGTCTATTGACCATTGAGTGTTGGTTATTGCTTGTTTGTTTGGGAATCTCAAGTCGGTAGCAAAGGTACCCCAAATTTTTAAAACATGTCAGACAAAATGTTTCTCTGGTCGAGCTACACGCTAATGGAACCACTAGATTTACGACCGTTAACTTCGGTCGTCGAAAGCGATAACCGTTTTAAGTTCCACGTAGACTTCTTTCTTAGGGCGGCGCCTGGGCTTAAATTAGCTACTTTTCAATACCCAGACGAAATACAAATTACAGTTTTACTTATCTCTAGCAAATGATCCATTTGAGTGGTCGAGCCCTGTGCATTTATTGCTACATTTTTATTTTTAAAACCCGACACTTGACTCGCAGATTCTCTGCGATGAATTTAATATTTTGCACTTGCGACTCTGGTATTTAACTTGTTATGCAATTAGTTGAAAGGTCGTAAGTGCTAAAGTGAATTACTCTTAACTTCCGTTTCCGTTTCCGTTTAGGAGTCTCTCGAGACACCCCGTTTCTCTGCTGGGGTGTATTGTCTGACTTAACTCTTGAGGAAGGGCACTTATGATTTTTCGATTAAGCTACGTAAACAGTACTTGGAAAGCTAAACAGCCCACGAAGAGCGAGTGTTTGACTAGAGCCCGATACGATGTTTTCCCAAGTAGCATTCCTTGGCTGTAACGTGACGCGTCGCGTATGTTTCAAGCTGGAGTGTTAACACTGTTACATCCTGTATGTTAAAGAATACTAAAGATTTGTAGCAGATAAAGCACGACCTCTAAAAACCATGAAAAAAATCTCTTATCCAATAGGGCATGTCGAAAAAATAATTGAAAATCAAAAAATGGGTCTACATTTTGGATTCCCTATAAAAGGCCATCTATAAATTATTTAACACTTTTTCCACCTAATTTTTGCCCCTCCCCCCATTTAACAAGTAGTAACAGAATCTTTCGGACCCCCCCCCCCCTTCAAGGTTACGTAATTTTCTCAAATATTTTTATCATTGTCTCATTCAGTAAAATGAACTCTAATCCCGGCAAAAATTAAAACGTATACAAACCTAGTTCATTCAGTACAAAATATATATCCATAGAAACATCTGTAAAATCTCTAGAAATCTTTGAAGTCCCTTGAAAACTTTTGAATATCTCTGAAATGATTTGAAATTCATCGAACTCTTATAAAATCCCCAAAAAACTGTCAAATCCTATGAAATTCCTTGAAATTCAGTTTACTATCATTTCACTCATAGCCCAAAATTCTCTAGAAATCCGTTGAATACCCTTAAGTTCCTTGAAATCCTATGAAATCTCTTTAAGTCTTCGAAATTTATTCAAATTATTCAAAAACTCTTGAAACCTGTTAAATTTATACGAAATTCTTTAATAATAAGTTTTCTAGATACTCGCTGAAATCCCCGAAAATCACTTGAAATCCTATTAAATTCCATGAAATTTTTTAAATAATATTTGAAATATTTGAAATATTAAAAATCTGTATGAATCCTTTAGAATTTAATTTCATTTATTCCCGAAAATTCTCTAAAAAATAAAAATCCATTGAAATCCTCGAAGTTGAATCATGAAATTTTTTAAATCCCTCAAAATATTTTGAAATCCCGTGAAACATATTTTAAAATTCCTTAGAATCTTGTATAATCTCCAAAAAAATTTATAATCAGATAAAACCCCTTGAAATTTAATTTAATTTTATCCTATAAAATTTGTAAAATATTTTGAAATCCATGGCAATCTCTCCAACCGTTTACAATCTTTTGTAATCTTTGAAATGCGTATAAATTCGTTGAAATTTAATTTAATTTGAATTATTCCATAAAGTTTTCTAAAAATTCATTGAAACCTTTTAAAATACATTGATATCCTTTAAAATCCCTAAAAATCTTTCAAATCCGTTAAAATCCTTAAAAAACTTTTGAAATCTTTTGATATTCTCTAAAATCCCTACAAATCTGTCCAATATTTTGAAATCTTTTAGAATATCTTTCAAAGAACCCTAAAACCTAAACCTTTGTTATCCCGTAAAATTTTTTCAATCCCTTGAAGTCTTGGAAATTCTTGGAAATTCTAAAAAATTCCTTAAATCTTATAACATACCTTAAAACCCCTTGAAATCCTTTTTAATCCCACGAAAATCGACTGAACTCCCGTATTTAAATATTTTGAAATCCCGTGAAGCATCTTGAAATCTTTAATGTCTTTTACAAATTCTTTCAAAATATTGAAATTTTTGAAATCCCCGAGTTCCCGTAAAACCTCTTGAAATCTAGAAAATCTTTTGAAATCCCATGAAATCAGATGAAATCCTTTGAAATCTTTGAAATATCTAGAAATCTCGAACCGAGAAGATTTGGAAAAAATTGCGTAACGGTGTCGATTCCTCCCCCCACGTAACAGAACGTAACATCCCCCCCCCCGCCCTTGAAGCTGTTACGTAACCCTAACCTCAAAATATTGATCAATCAAACTTTACACCAGCGATAAGAGACTCAAAATGAAATTTTTGAGGGCTAGGCTGTTTTTTATTTCCAACTTTTTTTTCTTTCGGCCCACCCTGATATCCAATTTATAGGAGGGAGTAGGGTAAATCCGGGTACCGAATAAAACCGGGTGCCCTCTATATCTCGTGGTATAGAGACAGTATAAAAGTTTTCGTCTTTCGAAGTTATAATTTTTGGTGAAAACTACGTTATTGTGATTATTTTAGCCATAAAGAAACTATGCAAGTGGTGAAACACTTAATTCCAACCCACTAGACCTAGAGAGTATATACCCATAGTAATCATTATTTGTTTGTCACCAGCAACATGTGTGCATCACAATCCGTTATTTAGTGAGTGAGAGGGCAAAACCGGGTACATTATAATTATGTATGAGTAATATGTAATTACCGATAATTAAACACTATGGTAATGAAAATAAAATGAACACGCACCCCCTTTCAAGTTAAATGTTAGTTTTTGTCACACGAAAGAAAAAAATTCAGCAATTTCGAACAGGGCAAATTCGTGTGTGATTACTGATAAATCCATCGTCAATACAGCGAGGGCGCTGAATACTATAGTGTTAATAATATTAAACCCTTCGTGAATGCATCCAAAGTACTCAACACACCAATATTTATATTAATTAATTTAGATAAACTCAATTTTTCTTAATTATTATGTGTTTTTAAATAATTTTTACAGGTTCCCGGTTTTGCCCTACCATCCGGGCAAAAGCGAGTATTTTGAGTTTTTTAAATCTTCTCTTTAAACGTGAAAGAAATTTTTCTTCGGGCACCTGACTTCAGTTTCTTGCAGTTAAACATTCACCGAAGAGTACTCATTTCAAATGCAAGCTTTTTAATCTTTCGATTTTTCACACAAGGCCACCAAAGACAAAGCATCCGGTTTTACCCTACTCTCCCCTAATTATACGTTAGATTATAATAGATTTGTTGGATTCATTATTATTAAAGTGAAGAAAAATATTGTTCTTGGTTTCCCGGAAATTTTTTTCTTGAGAAATAACTTTATTAGAAAAGTTCTTATGGTCAAGCTTAAGACAGTTATTAGCCAACCCTAAGCATTTATTAGTCAAGCCTAAAGCACTAATTAGCGATCCCTATCTCATTTATACTTTGTTCCCCTTGTTGTTCCATAAAACTGAACTAAAATGCAACTACGGTATATATCGCATGTGAGGACTGATGTTGAGGGAGCCTCCAACTCCATTTTTACAGAGTTTCATCGCTTCGTTTGAAAGGGTAGAAAAGGGCAGACGCGTCGAATCGCATTTAATATTGATGCCACATTCGCCGAAGCAAGTCTTGTCGTTCTTTTCAACGCTTTCTGCACGAAAAGTCTAGACTCTTAGAGCAACAAGTAATTAAGTTATCTGTCTGATTGGAATCTAAGGTCCTTATATAAGTTTACTTTGGAACAAGGTAATCTCATTTTAATGACACAACTTGCTTTCAAAATTGAGAGCTTTTGCAACCTGACAATTTGAGGAATACACGAAGAAAAATGGGTAGTCAACTTGAATATTTGGAGTGTGAGACTGACATTACTGGAGGTTTAATTATAGGACGGCCAAAAATGATTGTTCAGCTTGACCATCCCAGACTGTCAGCTTGACGATCCTGGATTGTACGAGTAAACCAGAGTACCCAGAAGTGTTGGCTTGATTATCTCGGATTGTTAATTTAATCATACTAGAGGGTAAACTAAGTACCTGTTGGCCTTCTCCTACCTACATATATATTCGGGAGAGTAAGAGAGACGAGAAACTGGAATTTGAATAATTAAATAAAATCTGCAAAACATGAAAATTGATATAACATCCATCAAATCTGAAAGCATTTTTTATTATTTTTAATGTGTTAGATGCATGAGGCATGACTGCACATACAAAAAGTACTTTGATAACATATTACTTTGAGCAAGAGAGGCTAAAGAATTGTCGTCACTGCACTGAATTGAAACATTTTAAACAATGGAAAATTCAGAAATCGACATAAATGCGTATCACAAATCTCATAACTCTGGTTTCACTTAATCCACTCTCCACGCATGTTTGAAATGTCAACAAGTGGCTTAGACTAACTAAAAATTTGTGTAACACGGCAAACATGACGTTGAACGTTACTCGCTCCGAAAATGCGTTTCGGGTGTTGGATGTCTTCGCTCGGCGTCCGGATAGTGAGTATGAACACCTGTGGTTATTCAAATAGACTATAAAATTATGGTCTGTCTGACTATAAAGAAAAAATTATGGATGGTGCTTGGTACTATCTAGAACATCAAACTGACCATCTAAATTTTGAAACGCCAAGTTTGACTATTCATTTTTCTCCGTGCATGAAGAATTTAAAAGGCGAAAGATGAAAATGTGAGGTGATATAGTGTAAGTAATCGATGCTTTATTGCGCTGGACTATTAGAGGCAAGATTAGCATACGATTTATATGCCAGCCACAACCGAGAAAAAGGAAGGAATAATTAAATCGTCGAAAACATTAGCCCGACGCGGCCGCGGGTTCGGACATACGGTTCTGGGACATGGTGTGTGTACCGTGAAAAACCGGCTTGCGTCATTCTGCGCGGGACCTCCGACTATTAATACCTAATGCCTTATTAAGCAGGATTATGAATATTTAAATCCGACCCGACCATAGCACAAGGCGCAACCCCTCGTCCCCGAGCGAGCCAAGCATGAACGCACCGTGTCGGTTTTGAATTTCATGGGATTTGCATCTCCGATCGAGGCTGCTTCATTTTCGGGGAAGTGACTCTCGTTTTGAATCTTTTTGATCTTCCGGAAACTCCACCGCACTGAAGCTGAAGTATACTAACTCAGTACTAGAAGTCAAACGAGGGCTTATTGCATTAGAATTCATTGGAATATTTGCTTAACGAGCACCTCACTTTCAGAATATTCAAATTCCAGTTCCAATTCAAATTTAACCCACCTATTAAAACATTTTCTTTATTAACCTCATCCAATTCCCCAATTCTTCAACTGAAAGTAAAAAAGATCTGTATTATGCAAGTTGAGAGCACTTGGAGAAAATTGCACCTGAATTTCCTAGGATAAAAAAAAAGATTGATGGTCTTCCGGACTGGAAAGTGCAGGTTTGTGCATCAGTGGAGAAGAAAGCACGGTAGCGGAATTTTTTGAAAAGGTAAAAAGTAATGAAAGGGGTGTATACTTTTGACTCTCGACGCACGTTTTTCACGTATCATCGAGAAAGGAAAAGACTGTGAAAAGAAACGGGCCGGCTCAGTGCCACCGGGCACCGCCTTATTATGCAGTTCGTTTCACGTGAAAACAACATGCGTTTCGTCGACCCTTCACTGCGGGCTGTCGACAAGTTGTTTTTACAGGAAATGAAGCGTATAACGAAGACAAATAATACACCACGCTGTTCAAACCTACTCGCCTTGGTGCCCTCGAATTAATTCAACTCCATTCAGACAAAGTGGTTAATCCGCATTGTTTATCAAATTCCTAATCAAATTCACAGATTTCTTCAAGAAAAATTCTTTGCTTCTCGCTTTGCTTGGAACATATTGTTCTTGGAAACTACTAAAGTGAGAACACTACCACAAATAGTAATAAAGACAAAATAAAGAAATAAAAACATTGGATTTCTATTTAATCTGCTTTCATGAAATCTCGTTTCGTTATAAATCTTGCACGAAGTCAATTTGTGGGAAACCAGTTTGTTTTAGCCGCACTCTGAGCATGGTTTAAAAATGCAGTTAATACCGAAAAAAAAGTTAAGCTCTTCCCGTCCCCGCATTAAATCCAGCGGTACCTTTATAAATCGTATATTGGCCTCATAAAAAAGTAATACAGAGCCATCCGGCGAGAAACTCGCGTTAATCCTGGGTTATAAACCGAGTGAAGAAAGAGGAGATCGGTCCACTATTACACAGACTTTACCTATAGAAATAGGATTCTACGCAATTTCGTTTCCTGCGTAGAACAAAATTCTCAGCAAAGACAACCTACGTGCTTGATTCCTTTGAGGCAAAGTAATCTGTAGTGCAATAATTATAAACAATAAATTTCCCTTGGAGAACTCCGTGGGCCGTTATGAATGTTTAGCTGCTATAATTTTCCTACGAATTCATTTTCTGCGCAATCAACACTCCAGGGGGTGAATATTCTAGGCATAATTGTTTTTTACACAGAATGCGCTGATGACAAGAGATTAATGATCAGGTAAAACATATAATGCTTGCAATTCAAATGCTTTTAAATTCGAAATATTCTTAAATTTCGAGATTACAACTTCTAACTTTATTAATAATAAATATGAAATTAAACACTCTTTTAATAGGAAGTATTTTTAATTTTCAAACTTATAGGTATTGAAGATAATAATAATAATTAATTTTTTATTTTATATTGAAGAATATTTTCCAAGTCCAACTGTCTAAAACTTATCATCATATATAATCAGTCATCTACATATTGACTTAACTTTCTATTTATTTCCAAATGAAACTTTTAAATTTTAAATGCTTTTATTTTGAAACATCGACATTAAATATCAGCGCAGTTTTCAAATGTGAATGATAATATTACGGAATAGAATCGAAAAAATTCTTGAACTAAGAGTTCCCGAAGATTGGAATGCATTTAGCCTTTCAAATACTGCAATTGTGAGATTTTGAAATTGAAGTTTCCAAAAATTCGTATTGTCAGTTCAACACTTTTTTTTAGAAGTGTCTAATTTGGAAGAATCAAATTCGAAACATTGAATTGTCGAGTTTAAAAGAATTTTGGAATATTTAAAAATGTAATTTTCTTCACTTCAAAACTTGAATGGTTAAAAATAAGGCTGCTTTCATCATTTAAAAAAATCGATTTGCCAATCTCTTTCATTTGCCTGAACTTTTATAATATCATAACAATTTGGTTAAAAGAAAATAAATACTCGATCGACCACTGATACATGTTCGGAGACCAGTGCACTTACCGTGAATTAAAAAAAAAAATAAATTACTGAAATTTTGAAATATGCAATTTGAAGACATAAAAATTGAATGAGCTCAATATTATCAAACATCGAAAGTATCGTTTACAAAATATGAATCTTTAATTTTAATTTAAAATTTAATTTTTTTTTAAGGATGTTTGATAGTTATCTCACATAAAAATTTAATTATCTTTAGAAAAGTTTACAAAATCGACAGAAATAGCCACAATATAACAAGTTTTAAGAGAAATCTATCCGCGATAAAGACAAAAATAGTTGAATGTATTTCGACGGTTCTTATTAAAACACAATTAAATTTGCATGAAAAAATAGTCAATTTAAAAAAATGAAATAATGTCTATCTCTACCTAGCTAGTTTAATTCTAATTTGATTTCAGCAAAATGTATCTGAATGAATTTATTATTATTATTATTATTATTATTATTATTATTATCATTATTATTACTTCAAGAGTGGAGGCAGCTCAAAAACTGATATACACTCCATCTAGAACGACGGCCCCCGTCCGAGTATAACCTAGCCAAGTGCTGCTTAACTTCGGTGATCGAACGAAAAGCCTTAAAAAATTCAATACATTCAAGCGGACTCATTGCAAAAGAAAATCTTAAATAAATAGTGTTAAGTATACAATCACATATTCAACAATTTTTATCTGCATTGCTCTTATATTTCTTCTTTAAAATTTGTTGTATTTAACAATGTGTCTACAATTTTACGAAAATTCAGTCTTTTTTACTATTGTTATTATTTATTTACTCTATTATTATCATCTATTCATCCAGGTGGAAAAATTAAACATAGCGGGAAAAATTATACATAACTTTTTCCACCATGTATAATTTTTCCGCCTGGGTATTCTAGTTTATTTTCTTTCGAAAATCCCCTGTTTTTATTAAAAATTGAATTTTGATAAGCTTTAAGTTTTATTTTTGTCCCAAAATAGCATCTGGAAGGCATTTCAATTTTCAACACTTTTCTCAAATAGTAACGATTGAAAAGTTAGCGCACCGCGTGTAAATCATCACGCAACTCAATTGCATACACTTATGTTATCCTGAATATTATTACAATAACATGTTTCAAAAACGATTTCGAAATTGATTTTTGACAGACTTTCCAGTCTCGACAACGAATTTCTATGCACTTATAAATTTTTGTCTGCTTCTAGATGAAATACGCACTATTAATGTCTTATGCACTCTAAAGGCAATATTTCCAACTATATTTAGGGCAGGCGCCAAATTCAAAAACTTCACCATAATGATTCTAGGGATAAAAACTAGCATGCCCCAAAATAGCCCCTGGTGTCACAAAATAGCGCCGGTTGATAATTAAGTATAAAAACGTTTGAAAAAACTTACAGTTTTTCAGCTAGGAGCAAAGCAGCCAGGTCCCCGGGTACTTGTGTGAGTCCACGATCTGAGCACTGAAGTTCCTGTCCTCTGCAGCTGCACGCCCAAGGGCATCTCGCCCCGTTTATATTATCCTCAGCCAGGGTGCCAAGTCCGAAGCTTCCGATTCCCGTGTTGTGGCTCGCGCCACCCAGAACCGAGAGGATCAGCAGGAGTCCCCAGGCGCAAACAACCGAGCCGCAGCTCACGCCCAAGAGTCTCAACGACCACGTGGGGGTCATCGCCTTCGCCATTGCCAGGACTCTCTTATTCACGTCCTTGATAGCCTCGTTAGAGTTATCTAAGATCTTGCTGAATTTGCCGAGGCGCTTCGGCCTGATGATATTGCTCTCCTGGTAAGGCGGGCACCTCACAATCCACTCACCTTGGTTCACCAAAACAGGATCAACACTTTCAACGTTATTCGTCCACACTATGTCATTTGTCCACGGAATGTTACTCCTCAACGAAAGATTATTCGTCCACGATAAATTATTCGACGGAGGATTACCTGCACATGAAAGGTTATTTGGGGCCGAAAGATTATTTTCAGAAACGCAAATTTCACTTGACTCTTCCCGATTCACTGGAGTACGATGCTGCCCAATTTCTGGGGGTTCTATATTTTCTCTCGCGTGTCTCTCCGTTTTTCTTTGAGAATTATCATGTACACGAGCTGGGGACCTACTATTATTAAAACTTTTGGTAAAACTTTTGTCCTTGTGTCTTCTACAGGAATGACTTTGACTTCTTTTGTGACAAGCTCCTGCTCCAATTTTTGGGAGATTTCTCTCTCCTTCAAGATCTGAAGATCGATCTCGACTCTTCGAGGATTGACGATGAACCGATCTTAAGACGGCCCTTTTCGCTCGATCGTCCGGATCAAGCGAGTTCCTACTATCGGAACTGCTGGCCCGAAATGGCGGCTCGTCTAGAGCATCTGCCGGGACCGTTGGGGGGCCGTATTTGGGGCCCCCTTTTCGCCAGGGAGGCCCTTGTACGGCGACAGTGGTTTCCACCACTAACGACAGGACCCGTTCCTGCTCATTCTGCGGCAGCGGCGTCACTGACTTTATCTTGATGCTGGGAGCTCTCAGGCGTCTATCGTACCCCCGGGGGTACGTGTCTGCTGCACCAATTCGCGGCTCCGGGAACAGATTTGGGATCGGTCATCTATTTCCAAATCGACACTAGGAAGGATCCTGCTTTCACGATTTCTTCGGAGTCTCGTTCTCGTCGCTTCGTCTTGATAGCCTGATTCAGATTCAGGCTAGAATTGCATAACTGTCGGGGTAGATTCCTGCTATTTGTTTGATGGGATTCTCTGGTTCTTCAGACAAAGCGGCTGCATTACCTGCAAGAGAAAGAAAAATTAGTCTCTTAGGTGGGAAATTGTTTTCAGGAGGACTTGAAACAATGGCAGGAATCAATTCTAATTCTGCCGTGATTTATTCAAGTTTTAAATTTAGGTATGAATTTAAGCTATTACAATTCAAATGAACTATGAAAGGAAAATTTATACAATGAAATTTTTTGCCAAGAATGTTTGCGGCGACTTAAAACTATATTATATGTGAAAACATATCAACATTTTTAATTTAGGGGTAGGAAAGAGCCTTTAACATAATTTCCGTATGTGCAGCTGCAGAGTTGACATAATTCAGATTGATTTATAGTAAAATAATTACTCCAATCATTATAAATCATCGCCAGAACAACATCCGCGATGACTCGAATTCCACCCCCTTTTGAAAATTACCAAAAAACCAAAAGACAATGAAGTTTGTCATTTTTCGGTGATTGTTTACAATAAAAAATTCTCATTCGTGATCTCTCGGAAGATGATGGTGTTACGAAAGTCCGCAAAACACCTTAAAACCACCCCTAAAAGGCAGTGAAGTCAAACACCACAAAACCCTTAAAAATCATTCCTAATGATTAACGACTTTTCAGTAAACAGAAAATCACCAAAAAAAGTTTAAAGTTTATCAGTTTTCCCCGATTTTACATCCTTAAAAATTCCCGAAAATCCCTTAAAAATCGTCCATTATTAAAAATTATCAAAAAACCGGGAAAACAACCAAAACACACCGAAGTTTGCAATTTGCTGGCAATTATTTACCCTCAAAAATTCTTTGTAATAATCCCCCCAAAAATTGTGGTGGTAAGAAACCCCGCAAAAACACTAAAAACCACCACTTATAACAAACGATTTTTCAATAAACAAAAAATCACCAACAAAAGCTTAGAGTTTATAAATTTTCCCTTATTGTATATCCTGAAAAATCCTGAAAAATCCTTTAAAACCACCTCCTATTGAAAATTACTGAAAAATCAAAAAAACAAAAGATACCGAAGTTTGTAATTTTTTGGTGATTTTTTATACCAAAAAATTCTTATTCGTGATTTTCCGGAGAGTGATGTTGGTGAGAAACCCCGAAAAATCCCTTAAAACTACCCCTAAGGATAAATAATTTTTTAATAATCAGGAAAACGTCAAAAAAAGCTTAAAGTTTGTAAATTTTCTCTGGTTTTACATCTTAAAATATCCCACAGAACCCTTAAAAACCACTCCCTATTGAAGATGACCAAGAAATAGAAAAAAAAAACCAAAAGACACCGAAGTTTGTAATTTTTTGGTGATTGTTTCACATAAGAAATTCTCTATATAGTAATAATCCTCCGATGAATGGTGGTGGTAAAAAATCCCGAAAAAACCATAAGAATTATCCCTAATGATAAACGAATTTTCAATAATAAAGAATCACCAAAAAAAAAGCTTAAAATTTGTAAATTTTCCCTGATTGTATATCCTGAAAAATCTCGCAAAATTCTTAAAGACCGCCCCCTATTGGAAATTAATTGGAAATCGAAAAAAAAACAAACGAAAGAAACGGAAGTTTGTAATTTTTTACTGATTTTTTACCCTACAAAAGTCTTATTCGTAATCCACCAGAGAAGAGTGGGGTAAGAAACCTTGCAAAACCTTTTAAAACCATCCTTTATTAAAAATGACCAAATGGCACCAAAGTTTGTAATTTTTAAGTAATTTTTTACACCAAAAAAATCTCATTTGTAATCTCCCAGAGAACATTGGTGATAATAAGCCTCGAAAACCCCCTAAAAACAACCCCTAATGATAAAGTATTATTCAATCATTAGAAAATCGTCAAAAAAAACTTAAAATTTGCGAATTTTCCCCAATTTTATATCCTGAATTTTTTTTTAATAATTCCTCAAATAATAGTGGAGTTAATAAATCCCGCAAAACCCTTAAACACCACCCCCTATTGAAAATCACAAACAAATCAATGAAAAAAACTACAAGCAACTGAAGAATGTAATTTTTTGGGGGATTTTTGACACCCACAAATTCTTATTCGTAATATCCCGGAGAAAAGTGGGGGTAAGAAACCCCGCGAAACCCCATAAAATCATCCTCTATTGAAGACGACCAAACGGCACCAAATTTGGTAATTTTTTGATTATTTTTTATGACAAAAAATTCTCATCCGTAATCTCCCGGAGAATGGTGATGGTGGAAAGTCCCGCAAAGCCCCTAAAACTCACTCCTAATAATAAAAGATTTTTTAATAATCAGAATATCGTCAAAAAGGGCTACAAATTTTTTCATTTCTCCTGACTTTATATCGTAAAAATATGTCTTCAATAATTCCCGGAATAAGAGTGTGGCGAGAAATCCAGTAAAACCCTTAAAAACAACCCCATACTGAAAATCACCAAAATTTTTTTGAAACACGAAATGGCATCAAACTTTGTGATTTGTGGGTGATTTTTTTTCCTCAAAAATTCTCATTCGTAATCCTCCGCAGAATATCAGTGCTAAAAAATCCCGCAAACCCCCTAAAAACCACCCCTAACGATAAACAATTTTTCAATAATCAGGAAATCATCAAAAAAAGCTTAAAGTTGAGTTCATTTTCTTCCAATGCGCAAATCTGAACCTAAGTTGATTTTTCTTCTGTAAAGAACTATGTACACTCAACTCTCCGTTTAACTCGAGTCTCGGGTATGGCCTGCTATGACCGTGAGGCTCTTCCGCAAATTTCTTCGATGTAAACATTGTAAACAGTCAGGGCCGTATGAACATTTTTCAGTAGGGATACAAAATATTAATTGAATGTAGTTTGTACAAATGCAGATTTTTATTATTATAAAGAATAGACATTTCTTAATAATGGAGATTGATTAATGGAAAGAGAATTTTCCGCGCTATTTACACATAAATGCGAAATATGCACGCGCGTGTTCGAACGGTTCGCTTTGTCTGCACGGAACTGCTGAACGCCACAGCTCTCGCAACGCCTTCCGCTCGTTCCCTTGGACCCCCTCATCAATGAATGTGAGCCGGTGGAAATACAAAGAAGGTGGTGAATAGAGACGAATCAAATCGAGAGTTGAGTGTATTAATAAAAGATATACTTGAATGGAAAATGTAAAGCTCTGAATGATACAGTTCGCTGGATAGAGAAGAGACTTGATTTCAATATCTAGCCTTCAGAAAATCGGATATGCGATGTAAATCCGGTGTTGTCTACGGCTCTCGAGTTTCCTCGTACACCTGTATACAGGTAGAGATAATACAGTCGTTTCACACGGGGAAAAAGAGACGACAAGAAGTGCCGTTCCGGCATTGTGTTCGAGAAGGGTAGATATCACCAGCAGATTCTTGTCTGTACTATATAATATATATGAATGTCAAGAGCGAGATACGTGTGTACATTGATCGCACATAGATTTGTTCGTAGCACGTTTCGTGAAAAGAAGGCAACCAGAAGAACGGAAGGCGAGCTAGCAGGGGATACCGAAGAAAATTCCAATATAGTTGGAACCCCTGGCCGTGCACGGAATGCATTCGGGCTTTGATTGTGCCTCGAAAGCATATTTTCCTCGTACTTCCGATGCGATATTGCAGCAC
Organism: Melikaiella ostensackeni; assembly: GCA_032362435.1. Classification (NCBI taxonomy): domain Eukaryota; kingdom Metazoa; phylum Arthropoda; class Insecta; order Hymenoptera; family Cynipidae; genus Melikaiella; species Melikaiella ostensackeni. The sequence goes on from JAUMHM010000049.1 coordinate 7,330,414, forward strand.
ACACCAACCGTCTTCTTCTACTTCTTCTTCTTGCTACAGCTATGCGTACGAATCTACTCCATTCCTAGCGACATGCCCGATGTCTACGTCCGGAAAATCGGAAATGCATAGGGTGAAAGAAAATGAGTTATTTCAAGATGAGGCAGAGGGCGAAAATTTATTTGAAGCATAGTCGATCCTATGGAAATTCAATCTCTCTCCTTTAAAGCAGCGAATTCCAAATTCTAATCGTAACACTTTCAAACTAGCTGTGAATTCGATTTGGGGACCCTTTTCAGTTCGACCTTCGCGGCAAAATTTTTTTTAGATTTTTAAATCTTTTTTCGATGAAATAAATTCATAGAATTCTTATTTAAACAACTTGTCTAAAAATGTAAATTACGAAAAAACTAATTGAACCATTCGATTCTACCTGAAAATTTACATACAGTCCATGTGCTGGACAATTTTTTTCTCGACCCTATTTGTTATGTAGTATAATTAAGTGCGTAAGCAGGTGTCCGGTAAAATGTGTAGGGGGGTCTCTTTGAGTAGAATGACCCATTTATAATTGTATGGTGCTCTTTTTATGAGCTTTTTGCTTCCTCATAGAACTTCCGTACTCTTCAAAAAATGCACTAATATTATGGGTCAATCAATTCGTCCCGAATCGAGGAATTTTTTCTATTTTTGCATCAACAGGGTTGCTACAGAATCCCGAATTTCAAATGTTAATGCAAAAAAATTTTGTTTCTAAATTTCTCTCAAACATTTTTAGTGACAACTGTCATTCAGAATGTTATAAACTTCAAGTTCATTCCCTGACTTTCCCTAAACTTTCAGAATTCCATGATCTGTCACAGCCCTGATCAGCTTCTAATTATTTTGATGAAAAACGTTTAACTACAAGAAACCGATTTTTCAAATATCATAAATGACCATAACTTACGTACTTTTCAATGAAATGTATTAATATTATAGGTCAATCAATTCGTCTCCAATCAAGGAACTTTTCTATTTTTGCATCAACTTTTAATTATGTTGGTGAAAAAAGTATCATGAATTTAGGAGTCTTTTATATTCTTGCATCTACTTTGAATTATGTTAATGAAAAAAGTTTGACTATAAAAAACCTATTTTCGAAATATTATGAAAGTGCTGAAAAGAAACTAATAGATATTTGTAGGAATCATTGTGTTGTATTAGAAATTCGTCACCTGAGACACTTTTAATTAAATCATTTTAAAAATATTTTAAATTGTTACGACTGCTAAGCTTCCTCTATGAGGAAGCAAAAATAGTGTACCATTGATCGTAATTAGGCTTCAAAGTGCTCCATAGAACTAAAAAAAGTATTTAAAAAGTATCTTTCTAAAGAAAAAAGTATCCTCTAAAATGAAAAAAGTATTTAAAAAGTAGCCTCAGTCAACCAAAACACCAACCTTCAACAAAAAAAGTCGAAGTTGCCAAACAATTTAAATTTAAATAGAAAATAGTTGATTAAACCAAAAAGACGAGTTTTCAACAAAATAGTTGAATACTCTAACAAAACAGATTAATTTTCAACCAAACAAATAAATTTTCAACAAAGTAGTTCAACTTTTAACCAAGTAGTTAAATTTTCGACAAAAAATGATTCATTTTTAACCAAACAGTTGAATTGTTAAACAAAAAGATGATTGGAAAAAAATTTCCACCAAAAGAGATGAAGTTCCAAGCCAAAAAGACGAAATTCAACAAAAGAGTTAAAATTTCAACCAAGAAGTTTCAAGCCAAAAAAAACGAATTTTCTACAAAACAGTTGAATTTTTAACCTGAAAATATTAATTTTCAGCAAAGAAATTAATTTCCAACCAAATAGTTCAATTCTCTACCAAAATAATTTAATTTTCAAAAAAACAGTTGAACTTTCAACCAAATAGTTGAGTTTTTGACGAAAAAAGATGATTAGAAGACTTAACAAATGAGTTGAATTTTCAGCCAAGAAATATTTTTCAGCCAAGAAATAAAACCAATTTCAATGAAATAGTTTGATCTTCTATTAAAATAGTTGAATTTTCAACAAAACAGTTGAAATTTGAACCAAATAGTTTAATTTTTCACGAAACAAGATGATCAGAAGAAATTTCTACCAAAAGTGATGAAGTTCAAACCAAAAAGACGAAATTTAACAAAAGAGTTAAAGTTTCAACCAAGAAATATGTTTCAGCCAAGAAACAACACCAATTTCAAGCGAATAGTTAAATCTTCTACCAAAATAGTTGAAATTTCAATCTAAAAAGACAAATTTTCAACCAAATGAGGTGACTTTTTAACAAAATTGTAAAATTTTCAACAAAATGAATAAATTCTCAATCAAATAATAAGATCTGTAACCAAAATAAATGAATTTTCAAACTGAAAAGACAAAATTTAACTAAGACGATGAATCCTTGACTGAAAAAATGAATTTTTATCTGTTGAAAATTCAAGAAAAAAACGGCGGAGATTAAAAAAAAATCTTAACTCTGCTTTCATTCCAAAAATTTGTATTAAACTATGCCTTCTCATTTTGGGATTTTTGAAGAAACCGATCGACTATTTTATTTTGATTAATTGATTTTTTTTAGGTAAAAAAGTATCCAAAAAGTAAAAAAAATGGAACTTCGAAGCCTACGTAATATTAGATTTGATATTCACTTTTTCAAATTAACTTCTTTGTAATCGAATATTGCAGAAAAATTAGTTTGGAATATTTTTTGCATCATTTATAATTCGTTTTAATTCTATTTGAGAGCACCTATTCTAGAAGTCTATTTTTACTGAACCTATAAATGAAAAATGAATCGCCACTCTCAATCGAAAACGGACACTTCAAGTTAAATATTTCGGAGCTTAAGAATATTTAATCGTAAATACCAGTAACCGATAAAATGAAATTAGAAAGGTTCACGCTTCAAGCAGTTCAATTTAGTGCAGCTACAAATCTATATTTGAACTATATTGGACTGTTCAACTTTTTTGATATTTTTGTCATTCCCATAAAAAAGATATAGATAATGGATAGAAATTTTTGAAAGTTAGAATTACTTTTTGATTGAAGTGTCTTCCGTGAATATCTTCTCTCAGAAAAAGTCCTTGCAAATTAAATATTAATTACGGACTGAGACCCTAAGTTCGTAGCGCGAAATAAACTGTGACAGTGACAAATGGAGGGAGGAAGGTTGGTACAAATATAAATTAATTTTAGTGAAGTGAGGTCGTAATAATTAATTTGAAATATTTCGAGATGTCATAAGGTCAGACTGAAAGTATTTTGTTTTCATTTTTTCAGTAGAAAACAATCAATTTTTTTTTAATACGAAGATTTTTAAAATGTTTTCCAGCCTCATGATTGTAGGTTATCTAGGATGTTCATTAGTAATCAAGATTTTTGAATTTTAAAAAAACTACCACTTAACTTTTTTCCATTTAGTGAAAACAAATTTCTAATTTATACTTTATTTTAATTCAATTTTTGAGTTTTATAACGTGCGTTAGAAAAACCAAAAACTGAAGACTTTTTTTCACCTGAAACGACCTAGCGGAATCTTCGATAATTTATCAAAATAAAAAAAAGAGGTAACAACTCATTTTGTTATCAACAGAAAAAAATGAGGGGTAGAGTTTCAAAAAATCAAAGATCTCGATTCGTAAAAGGCACAGTGACTTTTAAAGTTTAAGGTATAGACAAGAATGTTTTCTTTATAAGGGTGTCACGGCAGAACCATGTAAGAATTACCAAGAAGAATTTTCAGGAGAGTAAAAAAACGTTCTCAAATTTCGAATTATTTTACGAAGAAAAAAATGAGAAAGTACTTTAGAGTGTTTATGGAGCTCTATAGACCTATACAAAAAGAAAGTTGAACAAATTTAATACATTCCAAAGAAATGCTCATCAAAATTTACCTGCGGGCATAACTATGTAAGTGCCATGGAAAAATTTCATTTTTAAGCTCGTGTCTTTACATGCTAATTAACATAAAATATATAAGTGAAGCACCAGAAGCAGAAACATGTTACGAGACAAATAGAAGGCTCAAAAGTGAAAAATTCATTTTATAAAATCGTTAATATAAAATAAAATTGGATTTTTCATGACAAATTTTTAAATTCCTCAAAACCTTCAAAAAAATTATTTTGTCATAAAATCATAGGCATTTGATGATCCATTTGATGACTCAGTACAAATAAATAATTACATGGTATAGAATTGATATTCATACTATAATAACAAATTGGGTAGAGCAAAAAATTGGCCCATACGCGCACTTTATGTAACTTTTTCGCAGAATCGAATGACGCTATTAGGTTTGCCGTATCTCGCATATTTAAACAAACTTTATCAATAGAAATCGTTTAAACAATTGAAAAATTGAATGTTTTTGTCATCACAATATCCGGTGGAATTTTGAGAGATTTTTCAGGCCAATAAAACGTGTATTGAAAAAAGTGGCACTTACGTGGTTATGCCGCGACATCCTTTAACTTTTGTACTCCTCACTCAGAAAGAAAGTTTGCTTGAATCGAATAAACTTTTTTTTGGAATCATATAAGAAATAAAAAGGCCACTATCTTGTGCCGAAACGCTTGAAGCAATTTAAATTGTATTCAATCATTGGACCCTGAAGCCAATTCGATCACCAAAAATTTGCAAAATAATTTTACGATTCAGGGTCAATATAATCCCCCTAATACAAAATAATTGATTGCTTCAAACAAAATTTTTCGTTGAATCTACCAAATATTTCATCCACTCAAAGATTTGGTTAAATCAACCAACAATATGGTTGACCATAAAGCAATGCATTTATTTGTACGAAACAACAAAATTTTTGTTGAATTAACCAAATGTTTTTCTCAGTCTTTGGAATTTGAAACAAAGGAATAGATTTTTATCGTCCGTTAGTTAATTTTCAAATTCGAATGCATGTGTCATTTGCAAAAGATTCAATATAAAGGTTCAGCCTTCAAACTGAATTCATCATTGATTAAAATTGAAAAAAAGAACCAATTGGCATCGACCAGAAAATTGGGATCCGGCAAATTAAGAGAGTTTTTTCACAGAAAGCAGTGAACCGCTGCTGGCGTTTGCGATCTCCGACGAGCAGAGAAGTCAAAAGTATTTTATTTTGGGCTTTTTTCCGCATCCGGTCCGCATTTCCGTCTGATCCGATGATATTAAAAATCGTCGGGAATCTAATATTCGCTCACTGGCGGTGACGAGTCGAGGATCGATAACTCGATTAGCAGTCGCCATCGACGTGGGTACTCGAAAGGCAGGCTGGGTAAATAGGTGGCCGTGGAAGGGTGCCCCGTGGGTGGTGTGGGTGTGGGGTACACACCACGCACGTAATATTCTCGAGCACTCTACAACGGATAATATCGCAGTCTGCCTGCTGCCTCTGATGTCGAAGTTAAGGTGGCATGGTTCAAAGTAGTCTGGGGGGAATTTGGGGGAGTCAAACGAGGGGAAATAGGGGTGAGGTGGTTCGAGTTAGAATGCTACAGAGACAAGGGAGAAAGCGATGCCACCCCATTCCTCCTCGAATTCTCTGATTCAAAAAAAAGTAGCCAAAAAAGTAGAAAAAAGTTACAAAGAGTGATGGTTCAAAGATTGATCCTTCGGATTTCACCCCCTCATTCTTTCCCCCCTTCAGGGCACTATTGACACTATTTGACACTTAATTTGAGCAATTTGTGGAAAAAGCCCCGTTTAGCCCTCTTTAGAATGTTGACCCCCCTAAGAGGCCCATGTGGACAATTCGTAGTGGGCAACCCATAAGGGACCCCGCAGGGGGCCACGCTCGTTTGCCCTCACGGTCCAAAGGGTTAATATTTTTTTGACACTACAAATTTTGACGATTGATTAGTTCAGGCTTATAAAAACTGCACGTTTGTTAAAAACTTTATTACATTTTTTGGAAGTTGAACTTTGAAATCTTAGATATTCCAGGAGCGCCCCCGTAGAGGACCCTACTCGTGAGCCCTCATGGTTATGGGTTAAAATTTTTGAATACAAAGGGTTAATTCGTAAGGGATTTTGATGTTCGTTATTGGCTTTAGGGTCAGGTGAAATTGAATACAAATTAAATTGTTTCAAACGTTTCGGCACACAATGGTGGCCCTCCTCAGTGGATTTTATTAAATCTGTAACGAAGTACATAAATTTCTTGTAAGGACGCAAATTTACGGTGAAAAATTAAAAAATTCTTAAAATATATGAACGTACATTTGACAAAAAATTGTTGTTATTATGAAGTATTCTTTAATTAAATTTCGAATTATTCAACAAGAGCAATTAAATTTTTATCCAAATTTGATGTATTTTTTTAAAAAATAATTTTGCAAAAAAGAAAATTAATATTTTATATTTTTGTTTGACTGAGTGTGATAACTTGTACTACCTTATGAAAATTTATAAAAAATCTTTGGCATAGCGAAGAGATAGATTTCTTCGAGAAGAGAAAAGAGCCTTAAATGGTCACTGTTATTTTTTGACACTACAAATTTTGACGTTTGATTAGTTCAGACTTATACAAAATTCATTTTTCTCAAAAATGTAATGAAATATTTTTGAAAGTTGAATTGAGATTAAAAATGATGAAGGTGGTCTTTTTGTACCAATTTTTACAATTAACAATTTTGCTCACCTGACTTTTTTTCATGTATTGCTTCGTCTTTACTAATCTGGAAATTTTGATTTTTTGAAATTAAAAATGGATTTTTTTGAAAACGGCTCCGGCAAAGATTACTTTTTTTTATCGGAAAATAGTTGTAAGACATTTCAAATACAAAACCAACAAAAACATTCTTGGCGTTCGCACCTCTGGGTTGAAGTCATTTTTATTAACCGTGCACTATTTCTTTACTTTCCCTTTAAAACTATTTTTGAACTTCAATGATTGGCTAAAATAACATGTCTACCATCTCAAGTACAGAAATATTTACCGGAAAAAAATTCATTTAAAATACTATACATTCATCTATTATTTATTATTTTCCATCTTAGGCTTCGGATTGTATGTCATTTTCGACTTTTTGAAGAAAAATCTTTCAAAATTCTACCACTTTGATTTGTAACACTTATTAATTCCATACATATTTTGAATTCGTGAACGTCTAATATAAATAATTTCAAATTTGAATACTAATAATGAACAATTCATATTTCAATGGTACTGCACAATTTTCAATGAAAGCCCTAATAAATTGTCGATATATTTGAAATAGAATATCGTTCAAAACTTAATTATCTCAAATTGAAAAGATTTTTAAAATCAGAAATTTGATTTAATTACATTTAAGAGTAAAAAATATCAAATTGGAAGCGCTCAAAATTTAAAAAACCTTAGGATTGAACAATTTTTTTAAATAAATAAGTTCCAGAAACAATATTTGAATACAGATAGCTTCAAAAATAAACAATGCTAAATAAAAGCATTCATCCGTCATAAATATCCAAAATGTTAGATTTTGAAGTTTTCCGTTTTGAAAATAATTTAAATTAAAAATCCTTACACAATTAATAAGAATTTAAATAGAAGAGATTTGAGTTTGGGAAAGAATGAAGTTGAAATTGAAGAGCGAAATAAAAAAATGAAATTCTTTGAGTTTGCAACATGTTTAATTTCCCCAAAGAAAAAACTAGAACCGAGAAATTATTCCAAATTGAAGCAACCCTCAAATGAACAAAATTTTTTAATTCAGACAATCCATGTTCAAAATGCATTTAAACTATAAACTTGCCTCACTTGAAAATAATGCAACTTGATAAGTTAATATTTTTAGAAAGAAATATTTTAGAAGTAGATTAATAATTTTATTGAAGGATAATTAAGATATAGGCGTCCGTAAAATTGGAAGCTAATTCATTTTTAAATAATTGAAAGTAAGTGGAAATTCCTTGGATTTAAAAATACTTTAAAATTAAATTTATCATGATTGGGGGAAATTTATTCATTTTATTAGAATCAGTGAAAAAGAAATTCAGAACCAATCTGTTCAGATTATTCCATTCTTCGAGTCGAAAAAAGGAATAATCCAAACAATCACACATTTCTAAAAATTGCTTATTTCATAAACATCCTTCAAACAATATTTACTCGAAAAAAATATATCTTTTGATAAATTGAGGTAAATATTTATGCCTCAATTAAAAAAAAATTGTAATGGTATTCATGCAGTTCCCTGCAGATTGGATCAAATCTTGAGCTTAGTGTCTTTTGCTGTAAAACTTTTAATAACATTGAAAAGAAGTCTACTTTCTTATGAAATGTGTTACGCACCAAAATCAGAAGTTAAAAAAAGCTCGCAATTGTTGCATGCCTTATAACTTAAAAAAATTTAATAGTTTTGTCAGTTAATTTCATTTGTGCCAATATAATTTGCGAGTCCGCACGATTTTGTGATAGAAACAAGAAAATTCAAGTTACTAAATATTATTTATTATTTTATTTTTCTATGCTATGGCGCTTAATCTAATTTTCTTCGTTAAGAAAAAAAATATTACTAATTGGAGTTCTTTATCTGAAATTTTTACTCGGTACTTCTAATGAAATAAATTTTTCGAAAATTTCATGTGACATTATTTTAAAAATTTGATTCCACTATTTTGCTACTATTTTTCCAAATTTATGCCACTATTGGCACTATTTTTGATCTCCGCAGTGATTTCGAACCCTGCTCTTATATTTTTGAAAGCCTGATTACACTCAACCCTGTTCTCCGAGGCCCTCTACATTAATTAATGACGTTAGCGCATTTTAATTGAACCAAAGTAGCTCTTAAAGTATCCAGGAAAAGCGCTTTGCAACACTTTTTCCTTTGGCCAAGACGTTGTCGGAAAAGTTACAAGTATCTGGATAGGGTGAGGGAAATGGCAAGAGTTGTGGGAGTAAGAGAGATCGTATGGTAGGTTATGTAGAGGCGATAAGCGCGGATATAGGCAGCGGACAGAAAAATCGATTTTCATTTATTTTTCCAATTTCCGTCGGATACATCGCGGGATATTGCGGAAAACCGAAACGTAATGGATCTCAGGTACCGTGCATTCGAACACTAGGCGACTTCCTTTCCAGTCGCTTTTCCTCGGGAACAATCGGCGGAAAAGTTTTGAAAGCACTGCACGTATCATACTTTGGTAAAACGATCGTTTTTCATTTCGTTAGATGAAAACCCAGAAACAAATGCATTCTTCATCGACTGTGGCTTTAAGCACCCTGAACGATATCGTGTTCACATTTCTTGCGAGTTTCTCTCGTGAAATTACTATGCTCTTACGAGGCGAGGTCGCGAAATGCGGGACGCAGATTCAACTGGGGCTTTACAAAATGAAAGTGCATCAAAATCCATTAGATACATATATTTTTATCCCACCTCTACATATTATACATACATTTTTTTCGATCCAGTGAGCCTTAGTTTCCAAGATATCGAGGTTTGAGCATTTACGTTTGAGCGCTCAATTCGCCACTGCCGAGCGTGGACCTCGCTCAAAAAGTGTAAATACTCGAACCTAGATATCTCGAAAGCTAAGGCCTATTGGCTCGAATGAAAAAATACGTGTATCTAATAGGCTGTTATGGACTTGAATAATTGTTGCAAAATGATTTAAATTAAACGATTCCTTGACTTATATTGTTCCGAATGAGAATGTTTCTGTGATACTAGAATAATCGACTTTCACAAAAATCCTCTTCAGTGCAAAGGGTTAAAACTGAAGTCATTACAAGAGAAAAGACCACATAACACTCTCACAATGCACTCGACTTAGAGAAACACTCTCCAATCTCTCCTTGGCGCCAATCAGCGTTATCGATCTCGAATCAATGTTCGATGGGAAATAACGGTTTCCTTCGACCTTCGATCCGGTCCTTTCTTCCGTGGAGGAATTTCTTCGCAGTGCGACGTCGAAGAAAGGCCTTAAAAATCCATTTCGCACAGTCCATTAGGCGCACATGTTAACCAAACATCTCTGGTTCCAAATCACATCTTCGTGAGTGGTGTTAGGTACTTCTTCCAAGGTAGGAAAGACCATCAGATTTTCCCTGCACTGCCTCGTGCCCCAAACCTCCTAGTGATAGTTCATCAAATCCATTCTCAGAAAATCAGAAGGCAAAAAGTGGATGACGTGTAGGAGGGTGATGAAAGAGGAAAGGAAGGGAGAATGCATGAAAAGCGAAGGAGGGTCAGGAAAAGACTGATAGGAAGAGTGAAAAAAAAAGAAAGAGAAGGACATCGAGTGGGTGGAGCTGCACAAACGGAATAAAGAGAATTCCGTGCTTGTTTTAGATCTTATAGATCGCATGTGAGAGGGACATGAAATATTTACATGAAATAATGCCACTCAAAGCTTCAGGAATTTTTCCTAGGTTATTTACGTCCAGCAATATTATTTTTGATTACAAGTGGGCTAACATGACGTGACCACTTTTATTATTAGCCTGAATTTATTTTTGACCAAATTAGTTTTAGGTACCACTTCTTAACTCTAAAAATGAATGATGGTCCTTTGCACATAAATTTGAATAATGGATAATATTTAAATCCAATAATTGCAGGGAACGAGCTTGAAACTTTAGAAGAGTAATTAAGCGGTTGCGTAAACATCGTTTATAAAACCAAGCTGTCAAGGGGAGCTACATATTTTTCTCCTCGGATTTCACTTTGGGGTGTTATAGGAAGCACTTGCAGTTGTCCAACCGTCACCAAAACCATAAACAACGACAGGCAGATGGCTTAGGAATATTGATCTTTTTTTTCAAAGAAAAATGTCCTCGATTTGCTTTAATAGTAACTTTTTATATGACTTCACTTCCGGCGGAAGCGGAATTCGTTACCAAACCCTGTTAATGAAGAAAAATAACATCCGGAAACTTTTGCATTATTGAAACGATCAGAGTTCAAACTAAACAAAAGAAGATCCTTATCAGATCCGCATTCCTCTGAAAAAGGAAAAAGTTGCCATCGCTGATATGCCGGGTGTAATTTACCGATAGCGAGACAGTTTAAAAGTCCCATGGGATAAAGCAAACGGGAAGCATTCTTATCCGAAATCTTTTTCAATATCAGCAACAGAATAGTTTGGTATTTGTGATGACTCACAATCCAGGGTAGATATGAAAATACCGAAGTCAGTTCACCCATCATCGTTGCTTCCTCTATATCTGTATTTGGCCTTCATCGGGAACATTTCCCTTCCAAATAGTGGCTTACAAATGTAGGATTGTAGGCCATAATAAACCTAGAAGCGTACAATGTTGCCCAATATATCGACTGTATTCGATTTTCGAGGCTGATACCAACAGAAATACAACCTGCTTTCAGCACTGTCAGGGATGCTCGGTGAATTTAGCCATGCAATACGGTACCTTCGTGAGTAGAGACACTTTATTAGGTTCTCGGGTTCGACGTGTACGTTACGCGCCGGATATTGGCAGTAAAACGGGAAAGCTGCTGAAGTAAATTCGCGTATATAAAGTTTTGGCTTTGCGTGGCACGTAAAATCTTTAAACGACATATACTCGCTCGTTCGAACGCCGAACGCATCTGCGAGAACGCGGAAAACCTTTCCCTGAATCGATAATCCAAAGGTCTGTTGTCGGTTAATTGAATTTTTCAAGAGATAACAATTTTATAGATATCCAATAGATGTCAATTTTCCTATTTTTGTATTTTTACTGAAAACACAGCATCATTCAATTATTTAATTAAGTGTTCAAGAAATTGAGACCTGAAAAATTTAATTTCATCCTCGTGGCAGTTGAGGATTCGAATTCTCTTAATCCTTTTATCCATTTTCACTGAGTCTGAGTCTCGAAGGAGATCAATTGGAAATGGCGATTGAACTTAAGTAAGACAAATTGGGTTGAGAGAGGTAAAACAAATCGGAGGTTGGCATCGAGAGTTTACGGAAACAATCTGCAATCCGAGTTTGTCCACTCAGGGCGGTTAGCCGATTAATCGAGCACGAAGCCCATCCCTGAACAGCTAACGACCGCCTCAACAGAAATTATCGCCATTAGCTTTGATGAGGAAGAAATCCAAGGGAAAATCCTTATGCATTAGGTTGACCCTTCAATACATGGTCAACATATTTTTTTTTCAAAATTCTTTTGCTCTTGCCACCGAATTGCGTTACCATAGACAAAAAAGTAATTCGTTCCAAATTCCAGCCAAATCGGCTAATATTTACCTCTCCCACACACCACTTGAAGTTTTATATTAGATTCACTCAGGGGAAAATGTGCAAAAATGAAAAATTTACTCGGATTCATGAGGGATGTTTACGCAAAATTCGTTTCTCATAATTGCACACTATAGTTTTATGATGTCATTAAGAACATTCTAGAAACTTAGCACGGACACGAACCACACAGCTGTGAAACGGTCTTGATGTCGGTAAGGTAGGATATTATGATAAAAAACCCCCTCATTTATCTACTCCATTCAGTTAAAATTTGGCACGCATTTTCATCAAACATCAACCCGAGAAACTCAGAAGCAGTAGTGATGAAAACGAAATCTAGAAGATGACGTTCAACCCTACCCAGTGACGTATCCTTTCGTTTCTTTCTCAAAGTCAGATAAACTCGTTTCCGTACATCTCGAGTTACTGAGTCCCTCCTTAGCCCGTGCTCAGTGCTTTCTAGGGATGGACAGAAAAGGGTGGGCTTTCGGATATTAGGTTTCCCAGTGCGGTTTTCAACCACCCACTCGATCGACCGATCGGCCGACTTCGCCCCAGGGAAATCACACTGGATACTCTTGCACCCCCCCATCCCGCGCCTCACTTGATGCCACAGAATCGCACCTTTCCTTTCGATGCGCTCAAGAGGAGACCAAGTTATCTTCAGAGTGTATTACTCCTCCTGCGTAGGTGTGCCGACTGCGATCCATGTATTAATCGGAAAATCGATTTCTTCTTTTTTAGCCACTCTCCTCTCATCTCTCGACCAGCATACCACTAATCGTAAGTGCAGACTGCAGACGATGCATTCGCTCCGAAAGCATCGAGAGATTGAAGCAATAACGTCGCGATAGGGTGGTTCAAGTATTGGTGAACCGACATGTACTTTTACGCTCTTTGCCGGATTCTCGTGCCAGACAATTTGCGTCAGAGTGCATAATAAAAAGATCTCGGAGGATCGTCTCTTTTGAGTTTTATGATGCAGATCTTCTGAAAAATGGCAAGGCAATGTGAGGAAGTTGGTCAAAAAAATTATGTCAGAGGACACAGTAAAATAGAAAATAGAGCAGTTGGAATATAAGATTCTCAAATTTTTTAGTGGTGTGGTTTTAAGGGGATGAACTTTATAATCAAATAAGTAGTCAGAAGGGAAAGTAGCTCAGATGGTAGCGTACTTGATTATAATGGCCACGCTCTCATGGGTTTGAAACTTAACTCGGAAAAGAACGAAAGTTTTCACATTTCTTCTATGGATGTTGGTTTCTTCTGAACAATTATATAGGTCATTCACTTAAAGGGACCTCTTCGACGTTTCGATTATTTTTTTCGGCACTATTCATTTTTGTTTGTTAAAAATTTAAATACTTCTTATCAAATGATGTGTAATATTTTAACTTCTTAAATTACAGGAGTAGGGAATTCCGAAATACGAAGAAACTTGAGAATATAAGAGCCTCAACTAAATTGTAAATTGTTGCTTTGTAATGGATGAAATTTCGAAAGAATTTGATATGGTATTTGAGCACTTAGCCCTTACCACAACATTCCATGTTGAGTCTGATCTTCGAGAAAACGCATAATTATGCGATTCTATGAAATTGTACTGCGTTCTCTCTCGGCATTCCTGTGGTGCGAGAATATTTTGGTATTCCAGTAATAGGCGCTATTCTACCCAGTATGTTTGGGCGGTGCCAAAACGGTTCAGGACACACAGACCACATTATATTTCCTTCTCCGCCCAAACCCTTCCACAAAGTAATGTTATTTGCGTGTACAGAAACAACGAAATCGTTTATTTTGTAATATTCTCCGCAATGGAGGTCCACTAAATCAATAATTCAATTTAGCTCTAAGTTAAATATTTTAAAATTGGAAACATTTTTTTCCTCATTTAAAATATACATCAACTTTCATATGCCTAAAATATAGAAACCAATCTTCTGACTAGAGTGAGTCGAGCATGCTACCATCTGAGCCATACCCCCTTCTTAATTTTTAACCTCTCTTTAAATCCCAATTAAAGTACTTTTTTCAACGGCCCTAATAATTTCTGAGGGTGGCAAAGGCTTTAATACTATTTTCCTAAGCTTTCTCAACGAGTAGAATGGCGAAGAAATTGAGACAAAAAGAAGAAAAAGCGAGGTGCAGATCGTACGAGGAAAGAAAAACAGAAAAGAGAGAAAGGGGAGCAAATGCGTCTCCTCTGACATTTAATAAAGCCATCCACCTGCGACGGGCTAATGGTAAATCTATAATGGCTATGCACCTTCTCGAATACCTTTCTCAAGTCGTTCTCGTCATGGTGGTTCCCCTTCATCTTTGCCATTACCTTCCGTCGTTTTTACCCCTTGCCTCACCATCTTTTTTCCCCTTTCTGACGTTCCAACGTGTTTTTGTATTCGACGCTGGCTCTCTTCTTTACCACCGAATCAACTTTTTGCCGGAAACAATCCTGCGGAAGATCGGGAAGATCGTCTGATGGGATCTGCCTTCAGCGGGAAGTGGACGGTCAATCAGAGGCTCTTTGGTATCCGGAGAGGATGCAAGAAGAGAGAGGCGCCTATCTAATCTCTTCAAGGCGGACGTACGGAAGAGTACGGATATAGAAAACGCGTTTCAATAGGTCTTCTGGTTTCCTTCCACCAAATCTCATCTCACGATGAATCTAGCTTCTCGCTCTTTATACCGATCTTTTTCTCTCGGATTAAAAAGAAATCCGGATGCTGCCTATCTGTGCCAAAGAGCTTCAAAAGCTTTTCGGTAAATATAGGGACAGTAGGCACTAACTATAGTGATGCACGACTTAAAATCAGGGTACTGACCTATTTCGATTTCAATCCGATGATGTGATCCTTTTCAGAATCCTTTTGCTTCAACAGGTTTAAAACTTGTGTATGATACTAAAAGGTATCAAAAACGTATGTTTTTTTCTAAAAAGTAGTGAACGCTTACATCATGATTCTGGTGTAGAAAAACCAGCCAATTTGCGTTAAAGAAGGGATACACTTCCGAAAAGCGCATACCTCCGATTAATTTGAAACTCCGTATTTTCATGTATTTTGATGCACTGATAACGGAAATGATAGTAAAAATAGGCACAAATTACATTTTCATGATGAAAACCATTAAAAACCCATGAAAATCACAATTTTTTGCTTCTATCTTCGTAAATAATAAAAGTTTACAAAAATGTTTCAAATAAAAGTTGTAGATCTTTTAGAAATAAATATTTTATTTACAATACATTTTTACTCTACGACTGATAGTTTTTGAGAAAACGGACTTAAATGATATGAAAAATTCCTGGAAGGCTGAACACGCGCTCGTAGAATGGTTAGGAGAAGCGAAACTTCCGAGAGCGGACATTGGTTCGAAAAGGATAAGGATATGAATTACATTATTTTTGCGCCTAGTCACAGGAGCGACTCCCCCCCCCCACGAGATGTTGGAAAGGGGCAGAAATGTGACCTACACTACACTCATTCTGTGACCAGTAGCAGGGGTGCCTTCCCCCTTCCCCAACGAGACGTTGGAAAAGGGTAGGGATGTGACCTACCTGTATATTAATTCGGTGACCATTTACGAGTACAAGAGTGCCACAAGTTCTATTCCAAGCAATTCTACACTTTGTACCAACATTTTCCTACTTTTCTCAAAAAAAGATTGGTTTTTCAGAAAAACTTTGTAATATATGAAAGGTGTATTTTGAGTAGATCTACAACTTTTGTTTGTAAATTTTTTGAAAATTTCCATTATTTATTAAGATAAACGTAAAAAAATACCATGATTTCTATCGGTTTTTCATGGTTTTCACTATGAAAATCGAATTTGCGCCAATTTTCACTATCACATTCGTGATCAGCGCGTCAAAATATATAGGTATACGGAGTTTCAAATTAATCGGAGGTATGCGCTTTTCGGAAGTACACCCTAAAGAAGAAGGTAAGATCTGAGAATGTACAAGAGAAAAGTTAAGGAGGGGGCGTGGCTCATATAGTGGTGTGTCTGACTTGCGGACCGACATGTTTGCTGTTTTTTTTGCTCTAATGTTTTTTTGTTAACATTGTACCGAAAAAGAATTCAAAACATAATTTGAATTTAATTGAAAGTCTTGAACACATTAACGAAAGAAAAAATAAATTAGAAATGCTGCTTCGTGGGTGTTTTGTCTGAAAAAAGACTCTAGTTATATAATCTTTGTCAGATGATACCATATAAATCAAATGTAACCTTACACTCGTTCTGACAAAGTAATCAAGCAAAAAAGATTAAAGAATAACCCATAGCATAGCAAAGTTCAGAATACAAAAAATGCCTTGGGTCGCGGTCGGTAATTTGTAGCCATTTTTCACTGCACAGAACCTGCATTTATTTTGCCACGTTAAGCCATTGAATTTTAATTGCTACGAAACCACTGTTTAATTACCTTCGCGCGATTGAATCCTAATGAGTAAAAAGAAACAAATTGAAAATCGAATTCAATAGGATCAATCTACAAAATATTTACGTTGGGTAAAAGGAGATTTCAAAATGAATTCGACCCACTTTGCAATAAATGAGAAACCGAGATAAGATTAATTCTTTTATGGTCAATTCCTGTTATTATAATGACGTTTTCGTAATTTTTCCTTGCATGCTTTACATGGACACAACGATTACAGATATTCGCTTATTAGCATTTTTTCTCTTAAGAAAAAGGCAGTTGTTTCCAAGTTAATGGGCATATTCAGAAACCCGCTGTGACTATACATTTCATCGTAAATTTCAAATCATGGAATATTATTTCTGTGTGGGCTTTGGATCACAACATTCAGGTTATGGAGAAAATCAGGTATTTCTTAACTTTCCTTGAGAATCTTCATTTTGAAATTAATATCCGAGGTTGAGATTATGAATGAGAGGAAATGAAGATTAGCATCTGTGTTACGGAACTTTTCAAATAAAGTGAGCAAAGTGAATAAATTGCAGAAATCAGCTAGTATATAAAACGATATCGCTTTTTATTCGCGATTTCTTTTGAATGATACGTATTTGTGAGGGAAAAGAAGTATTGAAACTTATGGAGCGGGATAAAAGCATTCAAACCTAGAGACTCTGGGAAATTCCAGCACGCTTTTAGTTGGTCCAACCTTTTCGGATCGTATTATTGCACGTGACTGCAACTCGTGACGTGATTCTCTATATAGAATCTATAATGCCAGGCTTCGGTGTCTTATTGAGATTTGAATTTTGTGTGAATGGTTTCGTCAGAAGCTCCAAGATTATTCACCAATGCATAATTCAAACTAAACTATTCGTATTCGAAATGGCAGTGTAATCCTAGCTAGGAAGTAATAGAATATTGAAGAGGCATAAAATTTCAACTCTGTCAAGTTATCACTTATTATCGATTCAATTTGAACAAAATTGGCAACTTAACTTTTTTTTTAAATCCCAATAGGAATCAAAAAAGTAGGGAAATGCCATTTTTCCAATTTTTTTTTTAATTACTCATAAGAGATATGCAGGGTGGCCGTTTTGATCGAGGAAACGAATTCCCGGTTATTTCCCAGTTCAAAAAACTTTTTCACGGTCATTGAAATTTAAAAATTCGAACTCTTAAAACTGAAAATTTTTTCACTTGAAGGAATCAAAACTGAACTGCAATATAAAGCACTCACAGTTGAACTCTTTTGCATTTTGAACTTTTAAAATTCAAGTTTAAAAAAATTTTAATTCAGAAATTTGTTATTCAAACGCTCAATAATTTACACGCATAGAATGGAGGCTTTCAACACTTTTTAATTAGACAATTTGAAACTAAATGCCGTTCGTCTACAAAATTTAAAATTTTTAAATTTTACAAATTGAACAGTTAAAAGATTTCTGGTTGAAAGATATACATTAATTTGTTTAAACTCAACACTTTTTAAATTAAAAGCTAAATTAATTTAAATTTAAGTCGTTTCAAATTAGTAATTGTACAGTTGTTACTTAAGCAACAAGATTCAATACTTTCACTAACAAATGAAACATTTTTAAAAACACAACAATTAAAATTGTGGCGTTCATAATTTTAATTTATCACTCTAAAATTTAGCGATTCAAGGCTTCCTATTTCAAACAATTTAGTTTAAAATTGTTTAGCTTTGAATATTTGATTAATAAACTAATTTTGAATGAACAATCAAATATTGCTGAATATTAAGAAGTTGCTATTTTCTCTAATTGAATGAGATAAAAATGGAATATCTTAGACTAAAACAATATTTGAATAGAATTTGAAATTGAATAAAAGCGTTTGATTTTTTTTATTAATGAAAAAGTGTACAGTGAAAAATTAACTTTATTTTCTAATAAAAATTTCCAGTTTGCTAAGCTAATATTTTAAAAGAAAATGAACTTTAATGTTGATTTGAACTATTATTTTTATATTCTCATCAAAGAATGTATTAGATTTGTGTAAAATTTGACCCCCCTCCCCCCGTTTTTGTCAAATGTCCACGTTTTAAGACCCCCTGAACCCGGAAGACATGTTTTTACGAATGTGTCTGCCTGTGTGTCTGTCTGTCAGTGTGTCTGTCTGCCTGTGTGTCTATCTGTGTGGCTGCCTGTGTGTCTATCTGTGTGGCTGTCTGTGTGTCTGTAGATTTTTAGTTTGTAAGCACGATAACTTTCGAAAGAATTGATCGATTGGATTGGCTTTTGGTATACTCTTTGAGTGTCCTGAAATGAAGGCC
>JAUMHM010000049.1:7357869-7372430 GCA_032362435.1 Melikaiella ostensackeni
AGTAACAAAAATTTTAATTCAATAAAATGAAAAATAAAAGCACTAGTAATTTATTGGGATTTCAGCAGGATATTTTACTATAATATCAGGATATTCGTGGGACATTTTTCTACAGTATTGGGATATCCTGTGGATATTTCGTACGAGATATCGTCGGGATATCCTATCAGGGTATCGTATGGGGCGGAAATCTCGATATCCCTGGAATATGTAACGGATATCCTGGGAGATTTTAGGGACATTTTTCAGAATATTCCATATCCTGCCAGGATATCCTAGGGATATGCCGGAGATATCATTTTGTTGTGAGGGTTACTTCTAAGTCTTAAATTCATTAAAACAGGTCATAAATTAATGTAATAACTAACAAAAAAGAACGTTCAGTGGGTTAGAGAAAGAAAAACGATCGTTTATAATGTTATACACAAACTAATGAACAAAAGTACATTTTTCGTGATTCGAAATAATGCTATCTGAAATCCATAGCTTTCATATTAAATGTGACATACATTAATGTGCGCTTACAATGAGTCAAGAATATCTGCTACTTACTAATTATTTAAACAATTTTTATGAACAAATGCACATTTAAACTATTTTTTTATGAATAGGCAGACTTCATTTCTTTGCGGAATTGAGTCGAAATGTCTAGCTAAAGACTTCTTGTTGTCATATTTTGCATAGTGACGAAAACTGTTAATTATAGAAACAAATGCACATTTTGACTATTTTTTATGAACAGGCTTCATTTTTTTGCGGATTTTACTGTGGCGAAAGACTCTTTGCTGTCATGATTTTCATAGTAACAAAAAATGTTAATTCTTTAAACAGTTTTCATAAACAAATGCACATTTTGAACATATTTTCATGAATAGGCTTGATTTTTTTTCGGAATCAACATGAAATGTCTTCTCGAAGACTTCTTGCTGTCATGTATTTTGTAATGACAAAAATTGTCAATTTTTATAAATAAATGCTTATTTTGACCATTTTTTCATGAATAGGATTGATTTTTTCTTTGGAATCAACTCGAAATGTCTTGCCAAAAACTCCTTGCTGTCATATTTTTCTTAGTTATGAAAACTGTTTTTTATGTGAACAATTTTTTAAAACAAATTCACATTTTAATGACTTTTTGATGAATAAGCTTCATTTTTTTCACGGAATCATCTCAAAATGTCTTGGCACAGACTTCTTGCTATCATATTTTTCTTAGTGACAAATATTGATAATTGTATAAACAATTTTTATAAACAAATGCACATTTGGAACATTTTTTCATGAATAGGCTAGATTTTTTTGCGGTATCAAGTCGAAATGTCTTACCAATGACTCCATGCTGACATATTTTTTATAATGATAAATGTTAATTCTTTCAACAGTTTTTATAAGCAAATGAACGTTTGGAACATTTTTTCATGAATAGGCTTGATTTTTCGCGGTATCATCTCGAAATGTCTTGCCAATGACTCCTTGCTGTCGTATTTTTCATAATGACAAAAACTGTTAATTGCATAAACAATTTTTCAATTAAATGCACATTCTGACCATTTTTTCATGAATAGGCTTAATTTTTGCTTAAAGAATTAATAGCTTTTATCAATTTGAAATATATGACAGCAAGGAGTCTTCGGCAAGACATTTTGAGTTGATTCCGCAAAAAAATCAAGTCTATTCAGGAAACCATGGTCAAAATGTGCATTTCTTTATAAAAATTGTTTATTTAATTGACAGTTTTTATTGCTATGTAAAATATGACAGCAAGATACCTTTGACAAGACATTTCAAGTTGATTCCGCAAAAAAAATTAGGCCTATATATCAAAAAATAGTTAAAATGTCAAGTTTTAAAAATAAAAATTGTTTAAATAATTAGTAAACAGCAGCTATCATTAACTAATTGTAAGCACACATTAATATATGTCATATTTCATACAAAAGCTGTGGATTTAAAATAGCTAATCATTGTGAATCACGAAAAAATGACTCTTGTTTATTAGTTTGTTTATTAGTTTGTTTATAATAATAAATGTATAATATAATTCATATTTCATACAAAAGGTGTGGATTTAAAATAGCTAATCATTGCGAATCACGAAAAAATTACTTTTGTTTATTAGTTTGCTGATAATTTGAAAACAATTATTTTTCTTACTCTTAAAGAAGTGGTATCACTGAAAAGTTAGACCAAAAAAAGTTTAAACTTTGTTGTTAAATAACAAATTTTTTGGTCCAAAAAAAGGAGCTTTTTTCCCACTTGCGGTGCCGCCGTCAATTGTGAAATTACAATACAATCATGTATTGTAAAATCACATTATATTTTAGTAATAAACTTCTATTACTATATTGGAAGTTAAGAACAGAAATTTTTACAAAAATGGTTACTTTTTAAACTAAGTAACTTGTAATATCATTAAAATTTAAAGAGCAGTGGTTGAAAAACTGTAGGTGGTCTCATACTCGTGACCGTTACTATAACTTACCACCCGAGTACCATTGAGCAATATGCTCTGAAAAGTTGATAGAAACTTCAAATGAGGTTTTTATATCATGTGTTCCTTTGTTTTTTTTCAAATAAATATAAAATACTGTCATTAATAGATATAATACCTTCTATTTATTTAGTAAAACCCGAAATTTCGTAGCTATGTAATTTTGTAACTTGTAACGGAAACGAGTTACTTTTTTCAAGAAGTAACTGCACTGATAATTTCAACTGGATTCATTAATAGTAACACAATAATCAAATAAATGAAAGAAATACAAAACTAACCCAGAAATTATTTTTCGTATCTGGAATTTTCATCTATAGCTTGCTTTTCGGAAAAAGTTTCATCTGGATATCATATTTCAATCCTAATCGATATATACTTTAGCAAAGGTTTTGCACTGTGATTTTTTTATTTCAAATAAGTTGTAAAGATTGAGTAGCATCACATAAAACTATCATTTTCTCATAATTCAGATTACTAAACATGCACCGTAAATTTACTATACGTATGTGCATATAGCTTCCATTACATTTATAGTAAAATCGCTATAGAAATTTCTAACAGTGTGAAACTGGTTTAGTTCCTCTTTTTTGAGGAAGTTTCCCAATACTGTACCCTTTTTTTCTATTATCTTTAATAGGAGTTTAGTAATTGTAATAAATATTGTAGATAAAATCCCAAACTGACATGAAACATCAACAAGAAAAGTTATATACAAAATTTGTGGGAACATGGAGGGTTTTATAGTTTCAGTTTCCGAAACGTGCCGGCGCATAAACATATCACCGTGGGGATGGAACCGCTGTTGCACCGGTCGGCAATAATTTTCCAAATTTGAGATTGTGGCGATGCAGGATCACGTACTCGTGCCGTCAGTTAGGAACCGGCAGACACCCTACCTGCCTAAAATTGATTTTAAAGGCTACTACCCCCCAGAAGTAATGTTACGGTTCCATATGAGCCCCCAGGGATAACCACGCCCCGAACCTTTACTGAAACTCGCAAGGTGCTTTCAGTTTAGTGAAAATTTAAAAAACCAACTACCCTCCCGAGAATTGTTAGGCAAATGCAGACGACCCTCTTCCACATGATACACTCTTTTGTTTGGCCCGTGGCTCGTGCATAAATTCCTTCCCAAACTAAGATGACTATAATAGGATCCTTTCAAGGAAATGACTAGACCCTGCATTTTTTAAATTTATGGTAGAGTTCATCTCAACCTAATAAAGGGGAATATTCTTTAAAAGTCATGGCAGATAATTGACATTTTTCTCAACAAATTCACTATAATAATCTATCAATTCATTCACTTTGTCCTCATTGAGGCTTCTTTATTTCCGCTTGCTTTTCGTGTTTTTTGTCTCCTGATTTTTTTTTATCATGTCAATGTGACTGTTTATTAGTATACGTCAGTTTGACATCTTATAAAGTTGTTTTCGTACTTGTTGCAACATGAAGTTGTTTCCCTTCAATGGAAATGCTTTATCGTTGATTTTCAATTTTTTAATTTTAAAACTCGTGATGCACAATTTAAAAATTAATCATTTTGTAGGTCACTTGATACTACATGATATGATACTTTTTAATAATTTTTATCATTTTCAGAATTTCTATGATTTCAATATAAAGTTATAGTTTTGAATGCACTATTTTGAAACAGTTTAATCTTTACGGCCTAGAAACTAAAGTTTTTTTTTGCTTTAAAAGCTTAAATCAAATCTTTAAAAATTGCAAAAATTCATATTGAAAGCCCTGATAGTCAATTTTAAATTTAATAATTTTATATTTAAATATTCTTAATTGTTTGGTTTCAATGTTAAACGTAAAAAATTGTCTGGTATTTTTAATTCTTCGAAATAGTAGAATATCAAATTAAAAGACTTGATTGTTGCATAATTTTCAGTTTAAAGGATTTGTAAATAAACAATTTTGAATCGAATACTTCCAAAATTAATTCAAAACAATAAAAAATTAAGAATGTAATTTATCAAATTCAAGCCTCAAAAATGAGAAGATTTTAGAACTGGGCAATGAAAATTGATTTTTTTTTATTTGAAATCTTCCAAAATATCGAACATTACAAATTCAAGTCGAAAAAAGATTTTGAATTGAAAGGCCTAAAATGGTGCAAAGTAAAAAATTGAAATCATAGCGATCTTGTTTTGCATTTTTTTTAAATTGTCCGATTTTTAATTGAATATTTTAATAAAATGAATCATTTAAAATTTAAAAATATTGATAATAATTCTGAATGAAGAGTTAAAAATTAAACGATTTGAAATTAAAAAGTTAAAAAAATGTGTTGTTTCAAATCAAAATAGATAAAAATTGAACTATCTGAAATTAATACCTCAGTAATTGACTAACTTTTTTCATTTTAAATGGTTACAATGGTTACAATTTTAGAGTTATGAGTTTTCATGTTGAATGCTGAATTTTCAATTTTTTCCTTTCATAAGTTTTAATTTTGCAATTAAAATTGAAATGATTGCATTTTGAAATGCGTAATTAGCAATTTAAAAATCGTTACATTTTCAAACGATTTAAATATACTAAAAATAATTGAAATTTTAAAGGGTTTGAGTGTAAAAAGGTTTTAATATCACAGTTCTTGGTAATTACAAATGATTTCAGTTTTAAATGAAGTTCGAATGTGTTTAGATTTCAACGTTCCGTATTAGAAATTTTTTCATTTTTAATGTTTTCCATTCAAAGATACTTCATTTTGAACGTTTTTGTTTGTTTGTTTTAGAATAATTGAATTTTAAATGTTTATGTTTGAAAATTTTTCCCATTTAGAAAGGTGAAAATGACGGTGAATTTATTTTTTGATCTGAAAAATGTGTCTAATCAATTTCAAATTGTCAAATTTAATTCGCTTCGAATTGAAAATAATTTACATTCGAAAGTTTTCAATTTTAAATGATTCAATTTTAAATGATTCAATTTTGAATGCTTCAAATTAGAAATAATACAATTTCATTTCCTTTGAATTTCAAGTGATCCAATTTTCGAAATTGTAATCTGAAATTATTCAATTTTCTACGTTTTGAAAATGTCCTATTTTCAAAATTTCAATCTGAAATCATTCAATTTCGAGATTCTTGAATCAAAATGAAATTGTACAATTTTAAAAGTTTTGGATTAGAAATGATGCAATTTCAACTCCTTTCTAATAAAATTTTCCAATTTTCAAATTTTTGGTTTGAAATTTTTCAATTTTGAGACCTTTGATTTTAAATTTTCCAATTTTCAAATTTTTAGTCTGAAATTTTTCAATTTTTAGAGCTTTTGATTAAAAATTTTTAAGTTTCAAATTATTCAGTCTTGAACGCTTTTATTTTGAAATGAAACAAGTTCAGTTTCTTTCCGTTCCATTCGAAATATGTAATGTCCTTTTTTTTAAGTTTTACCTGCAAGTGAATGTTGCCACAAAATACATTAAAGAAGACTCAATTCTTAGCTAATCTAAAAAAACCATGATTTAGCTCTAATAGCACCGAAATTATATCCTTCTGAATATGACCGTTTTTCATGAAATTTTGTTTTATATATTCTTGGGTGACTTTTCGACATTTTTACATTTACCTGACAGAACGAGGAAATTTTAACTCCATTAATTAAAAACGAAAACGTCTTATGTCGACAAACATGTCTCACTGAAAAATTCTCAGCAAATGAGCTTGTTCAGAAAACGAGAAATTTTATTTAAAAAATTGATGTTACACAGAATTTCTTAAAAAAGGGTCATATTCAGAAGGCCATAATGTCGGTGCAATTAAAGCGAGAGCAATGTTTGTTTTTTTTAGATCTACTCAAAATTGAGTCTTCTTTAATTAATATACTGGCAACTTTCACCTTTAATGCTCAGGAAATGAGTTATTTTGGAAAATGAGAAATTTTATTTTAAAAATTGATGTTACACAGAATTTCATTAGAAAGGGTCATATTCAGAAGGCCATAATTTCGGTGCTAATAGAGCTAGAGCAATGTATTTCTTTTAGATCTACTCAAAATTGAGTCTTCTTTAACTAATTCAGTGGCAATTTTACCAGAAAAGAATAGGAAATAAGTTACTTCACAAAAACTAGAATTTTTTGTTGTTGAAATTACTTGCTCAAAATCGAATTCTAAGGGCCATAACTCCGAAACTTTTAGAGATAGAACTTTCGATTTTTCTTACAGACAATTTCATACACTTTAATTCTTGTACAAGTACTTAAAACTCGGGATGAACGGGAACGAAGTAATTTTCAAAAAAACATTTTTTTCCTCTTCTTATCGCCTTTTTTCAAAAATATTGAAGGTTTTTAGTTCTGGTAAGCTATTCAGCTCCTGCAGCACTTTTTCGGATGATAAACTAAATAGTTTAAGCTTATAATATTCCACTTTCAACTTATTTTCATGAAAATATGTTGATTATTCTTTTTAAAAAAATTAAAAATAGAGTTCTCTCAAAAAGGTCTCGGGCGATTTTTTTCTTTTTTGGTTCAGAAAGATCGTGACTCATCTCAGAAGTATAATCAGAGGCAAACCGGGTTATAAAAGGGTTGAAGTCAGTCGAGACCCACCGTGATTTTATAATACTCTGAAGTACATTGAAATTTTCAAAAACCAAACATGTTAAATGTATTTTAAATACTTCATACTATTAGGTAAATGGTTAGGATAGTCATTTTTGAAAATAAAGAAAATGCCAGAATCGTATTTTTGTCCGGAATTTCCAGAATTCTTCCACTGTGCATTTACTGCTAGTGTTGAATAAAATGTCAAATACATTGTTAATGAAATGAAACTTTCTTTAAACTGGTTTAGTGACTGCTGTGACATACAGTTTGAAGATGAAAAATTTTTCTCACGGCATGACTGATAAATCTGGTTCGTGACTTCGATGACGGATGCGGAATGAGAGTCACTGTGTGTACCTGATGCAGAGATAACGAGCGACAGCGTTTAACCGACCATATGGGCCCGTTCTATCTGGTCCATCTAAATCTTAGAAACAACCAGACAAATGTGTGGACACGAGTAAATTTGAATCGACCAGTTGCCTCTCGCTTTTCGGTTCAAAGATGCGTGACACTCAAATTTATAACATCCCTGAAGTTTCCTATATCTATGAATTTTAAAACTTTTGTAAAGCATTATAAATAAACTAAGGGTCCGAATGAAAAACCAAGAACACCTTTGGATTTCTCTCCGAAATACCTAAATGCGCTTTTTTCAAACAATTTTTTAAACAATTGCATCATTTTTAAGGTTCTGCAATTGTCATAAACAAACGACGAGCCCGATCGAAAAACGGAAAACAGACTTGGATTCTTCTCCAAAATATCTAGATGCAACTTTTATTTTTAAACAATTTTTTAAACAATTACAGCATTTTTTAATAATTTCACACTTTGAAGAGCATCATAAACAAAGTGTCCGATGGAGAAACCGAAAACACCTTTGGATTCGGCTCCAAAACTTTTGTAAACAAGTATTATAATTGCTCACCAACTTTGAGTATGTAATCAAAATTAACGTGTAAACACATCTCAGATATTTTTTATCATTTTGAAAAACCAATTGCTTAAACAAATAAATTGTTATTAACATTTTATTAACTTCTTAAAGGAATTTCCAAACTTATGTAAACATACGATGCTATAACAGACTCGTTAGCAACAAAAGTATCTTCTCTAAACTTTCAGTGTAATAAAATAATGTTTTTAACCAACGAGTCTGTTATAGCATCATATGTTTACATAAGTTTATAAATTTCTGTAAAAAGTTAATAAAATGATAATAAAAATTTATTTCTTTGAACAATTGGTTTTTCAGAATAATAAAAAAGTATCTGAGAGGTGTTTACAGGTTGATTTTGATTACATGCTCAAAGTTTGTGTGCAATTATATTATTTGTTTAAAAAAGTTGCAGAACTTTAAAAATAATTTGATTTTTTTTAAATGGTTTAAAAAAGTCGCATTTAGATATTACGGAGCCCAATCCAAAGGTGTTCTTGGTATTTTGATCGGACCCTTAGTCTGTTTAAAATTCTTTACAAAAGTTTTAAAATCCATAGATATAGGAAAGTTCAGGGTCGTCATTTTTAACCAATTACGCACGTGATGCTTGTTTTGACGAACTGCAAACACGCACAATTGATTCTTTGTTCGATAAACCACCCACAATCCTTATTCCATCATTTTGTTTCTACTTTTACCTCGTAACTTCCTTTTTTTGCCATTGCTGAAATTAAGGGGAAAACATGTTTATAGTACTACATTGGTGATTCTACTGAAGGAACTCTTTTCAGTTCGACTTTTGTGGTATAATTAAATGCGTAAGCGGATGTCGTACGATTTAAGTGTTTATTCATAGTACATAATTGTTTATACAAAAATTTTTCAAACAATCCAAGGCTTAAATTCTTTATTATTATATTGATATTTCAGGGGTAATTTTGCACCGCATTAGTTCACAGTGGGTCAGGAGACCCGGTTCCGTTGCCAAAAGTCGGCAAACCCATCAAAATATACAAAAATGAATTCTGATTACGCCTATATATGGTTTTCTGGACCGCTGATTCCGAATCTAAAGTCAAAATTTCAAAAAAAAAATGGCGGATCAATTATGGTGGACAAGTATTTAAAAAAATTATTGGATTTACTCGAAACGTGATATCAGAATATTTCATTGAAAGACGATTTTTCATGAAAAAGAATTTAAGCTTTGGATTGTTTGAAAAATTTTTTTATAAACAATTATGTACTATGAATAAACACTTACATCGTACGACATCCGCTTACGCATTTAATTATACTGCCTAACAAATAGGGTCGAGAAGAAAATTGTCTAACATATGGACTGTATGTAATTTTTCGCGTAAAATCGAATGGTGCTATTAGTTTTTTCATAGTTTAATAAATAAACATTTTAATCCATAGTTTTAGATCAATTTAGAAAATCGTCATAAGGTGGAGTGTCCATTTATAATATCCGTCCCACCAAACTTCGCTCATTCAAAGGAACATATGAAAACAAAGCCGGAACCAAAGGAGTTATGATCGGTTTGTGTTGTACACTGAGGAGGGTACCAGTCTCCTGCAGTTTGGCCTCCAAGATGGGAAAGGAAAACCGGGAATTTGGTGGGCGAAAATAAGTACGCCCTGAAAAATGAAGAGAAGAAATGTGATTGAAAATTGCAGATGAGGAGAGCGAGGCATCTCAATTTTGGCCTGGTGTCCAAAATAAATAAATCTGCATAAAAGTGGTTTTGAAAAGTCCTTTGATGGAACTCCACCTCTTCGGGGCTGGCATTGCTTTGTGGATCCAGGACTTGGTCATTAACATTCATATTACGGTTTTTTTTCATCTTTCATCTCACCCACTGGCTTTTCCCGAGGCGGGATGATGCCGCTTGAAATTTTCGGACAATGCGAGTCCCTGCTGAGAGAGCTCGACCGCTGCTCCACCTTTTCCGAGGTGGCGCTTCGCCTCTCGACCCTTCTTCAGAGTCTGATCCAGAAACAGAAACACACGTCGAGATTGGGATACCCAGTGGCTCTGAGTCGGCAAACAAGTGGCGCTTTGTGGATCCATTGGTTCAGGTCAGGAAGCCCTTCTCAAGAGAGTTGAATTCGGTCATTGCTTCCAGGTTTAAATTCATTCAGTTCAGAAACACTTTTCTCATTAGGTTCTTTTGAGAAATTAATTCAAGTTTAATGCTCTTTTGAAACCTCTCCTTAAGTGTATTTTAATCTACAAGATGCGAGGCAAGATGTTTGTCTGCTCATTATGCTCTCAAAAATTAGTCTTAGATTGACAGTCTTTTTTTGTATCTGGGCCGTTTTACACATACACTTAAGTCTTCCCCTCACTATATTCATAATCTAACACACTCTTCATAAAGCACTTAGGTTCCCATTAACCATCATACAATTACCTTCTGTCAGATTTTATGGACTTCCTGATGAAGTAAGAGGGAATTAAATGTGTCTTAGATTATTTAATATGAATAAGTTCCTTCATTTGAAGATTTAACTGTTTGTATGAAAATTGATAATGCAGTAATTAATAAGGTTTTCTTCCAGAGTGGCCACTGGACCGGAAAACTAGGAAATAACAGTGAAATTGTTTTCTGACAGATTCGACATTAGACATAAATATAAATAATAAGAAATACTAGTTTCTAGTTACTCGCAAAAATGCGTAATAATTAATCTCGTTCCATTCATCATACTATAAGAAATATTCATCTTCAAGATATTCCAAATTTCGAAATTCAAATTTTTATATTTGGAAAAAGGTAGAAGAAAAATGGAGAGCCGAGATCTGTTGTATTTCGAGTTGAGCACATCATCTGTCTGCTTTAAACTTTGAACTATTTTTATTTTTATAACACTTCACTTTTAAAAACATTCTTTCTATATAAATATCATGCTTTTATATGAAGACTTTTCTTTTAAATGTAATAATAATTCTTCGTCTTAATTATAAGGTTAAGATATAAAATTATTAAAGACAAAGGGCACATGCAAATGCAAATTGCATAGCAATTTTCATTTTTTAATGATCATCTACATGCTAAAATATTTAATTTGAGCCATCCCTGAAAGAAAGCGGACTAATAGAAAAGCGTCCAGCGCAGTTGGCTGAATCACGAAATTTCCTCATTTTTCTTATTTTTTAATTCTTGATAATAAAAAAGCATCACTGTGATACAGGAAATTATATTTTCAATGCACATCTTCATGCCAAGAATCTTAGTTTGAGATATCCCCGAAAGAAATCGGAGTAATAGAAAAGCTTCCAGCACAGTCATAAAAAAAACGAAATTTCCTCACTTTGTTATTTTCCAATCGTTGATAAGAGACAAACATCAGGGTAACACAGAAAATTTTATTTTGTTGTGCACATCTATATGTCAAGACCGTCAAATTTAAGAGAGCTATCCCGATAAATATCAGAATGAAAAAAGCTTCCAGCATAGTCGTCCATAAAAAAATTTTCCTTATTTTTCTTATTTTTCAATCTTAGATGACGACTTCCAATTTGA
The DNA here is from genome assembly GCA_032362435.1 of Melikaiella ostensackeni. Taxonomy (NCBI): domain Eukaryota; kingdom Metazoa; phylum Arthropoda; class Insecta; order Hymenoptera; family Cynipidae; genus Melikaiella; species Melikaiella ostensackeni. The sequence goes on from JAUMHM010000049.1 coordinate 7,369,405, forward strand.
GCCGTCTTCGAACAAAATGGGATAATTTTTAGGGTATGGTAAACTCTGTACAAAAAGGGCGGTCGCTATTAATATATGTGATGATAGGTCCTAGAATAGATTGAAATAAAATTGAGTAAGATTAATTTTCAGACAATAATTTTTTTATTTGAGAATGTTACATATGTATCTAATTTTCATATTAAGATTTTTCTTTAAACACATATAACGATTTTCTTGTGGCTCAACACTGACAAAAATGCATATTTCCTGTTACCATATATTGGAGAAAGCAGTCCAAATTTTTAATCCAGTATTTACTATAGACCTATAGAAATTATAGAAAAGGCCTTACGAAGTGGGGAGGGGTCTAAAATTAAAAAAATAACCCATACGTACTTTATCGAGGACCCCTAAGCCAGCTAGGAAGACGACCGTAGTAATAATCGAACCCTCCCACATAAAAATGGTTATCTTCATCTGGCATTCGTACGATAATGTGCATGGGACTAGTCATCTCCCGTTGGGCTCCATCGATAGGCTGAAGATCTGCTACTAAAATTTTCACATTTTCGTATACTATAAAACATCGATGTTCTTCAGGAAATTTGTCATTAAGATTAATATTAAGTGGTAAACGTTGCACAATTGAGATGAAAACAGTTCCATTGGGCACTCTTACAAAAACATCCCCTACTGCATTATTTAGGTCAAATTGTTCTACTCGAACCCAATCTGGAACTCTACGGCTATTGCGAATCAGATGTCCAAAATAAACATCGCCATCTTTCTTTTGTATGAAAAAATAGGTTGGGGAATTTGCAGGAAAAGTCGCAGGTAATTGTGGCTCGAGAGTTTCTTCATGTCGTACTTGTTTTTCCACTGCACCTAAGTTTATAAGACAAAAAAAGAAATTTATGAAGATTTTGTACATACTGTATAATTAGTTGTTAGTAATGAGATGAGTGAGAGGAGTTTGCACAATTATACGTTTTCACTGAGAGCAAACATACGCGATCGGAAATCTTCATAAAAAAAATATGTTTGACAACTTCTAGAGATGAATTAGCATATAATTTTGTAAATCTTAACGCTAGAAATTGGTTAATAATGTTTTTCACTCTTTCGGAAAATTTCCCAGCCCTTATGATTTTGTAAATAAAGCCTTGACAGAGATAACGTTGGATCAAAAAAATCTGTTTTGCTGAAATCTTATTACAACTTTCAGCATATCTTGATATACTTTGTTGTATGGCATAATTTTTTCAATGGTATGTATACTACACATATAACAGAAAATCCTTGAGTTGAAATCTCTTGTCGCACTATGAGCATAGTTTTAAATAGAAATATTTTTGTTGATCCAACGTTTTCTCTGCCGGGGCTTCAATTTCGACACTCGAATTGATTTCAAACTTTATCTTACAATTTTTCTGTAAAAGGCCCTCGAAAAAATACATCCCTAATTCACTATCACAAAATATTCATTTTTTTTATTACATTTTTTTTTCAAATAAATTTTTCTGCGACGGTGTTTCCTATTCGATATTAATATAATTATTATGTTACATCACACTTACATGTAAAATCAAGAAAAACCATGCAGGTAAATAGTAGAATGATGTTCATTTTGTTTGGATGGAGACAACGATAGAGAACTAAAATTTTCACAAATTCTTCAATGATTTTTGTTACTAATCAATGAGTAAACTTTTCTTGTCGATTGATCTCGATATAAAATGGTGGATGTGAACTTGAACGACACAACGTGTGTCAGGTACATACTGTTGTGTTTTATAGGTATAATTCCTGCGACATTTACACTGAGATGGATTAGGATTGTAAAAAATTCTGATTTTTATCAATTTTATTCAAACAATCAGAAGGCAATATTGTGAAATTGTAGACTAGCTACGTCACGCTTACATTTTAAAAATTGAGCATTCTTATTGCTACAATAGAATTAAACATGTTACACCATCGCGTTATTTTATTGAATTTTTCTGTTCGTTACGTTTCCCACTTTATACCCTTTTTTAAATTACTTTATACAGTCCTAAATAAATTTATAATTTGCTTTAAGCAATGAGTAACTTACACTATTAAATTAGGAAATATTTCGACCGAAAAAAATGTGTACAACTCAACAAAATTTTGGAATTCGAAAACAGAACTCTTGTGGCAAAGTAGGGCATGAGGACCCTGGATGTGTATAATTAATTTTGAGTCGATTGATAAAGGCCTTAGTTCCGTTTGTATTCCGTGTGTTTCACAGCAGGAAAAAATATTTAAATTTTTCCATGTTTCTCGTTCCAACTTAAACTGCTTGCACCATGCAAGGGAAATTCTTTACAATTATTCTGACAAATTACTGCGACTGCACAGCAATTTTACTTCAAAATGAGCATAAGAACATTTGAAAATATTTATTATTTTGGGTGGTCTTAAGAATTTGAGAAAACATTACAGTTTGAAATATTTTTTTAATAGCATCTAAAAACTAGCTGTGAATTCGATCTCGGGTGTTTCCACCACTTCGTTTGTATTTGTAAGTGTATTTTATATGGTGCTCATTTGATGAGTACATTGCTTATCATAGAGGAAGCATCAACGATTATTTTAAATATTTAAAATTAATATTGAGGAAATTTTACAATATTACAGGAGGTGCGTACCATCAAAATACAAAAATACAAATAGGCGAATCAATTCGTCTCATCAACTTCGAATGATGTTAATGAAAAAATGTATTCGAACAAAATCGGATAATTTTTAGGAAATGATAAACTCTGTACAAAAAAGCACGCTCGCTATTAATAATTATGATGATAGGTGCTAGAATAGATTGAAATAAAATTGAGTAAGATTAATTTTCAAACCATAATGTTTTTATTCGAGAATGTTACATACGTCTCTAATTTTCATATTAACATTTTTCTTTAAACAGATATGACGATTTTCTTCTGGTCCAGCACTGACAAAAATATGTTTAAGTTACATATTTGCTATAGAGGAGACCTTACCAAGGGGTTGGGGGGGGGGGCTGC
>JAUMHM010000049.1:7385262-7409216 GCA_032362435.1 Melikaiella ostensackeni
TATCTTCCTTTCTTTACAAATTATTTTCTCAAGGATTTCGCATCTGAATGTTTTTTTTCCTTTTGGGAGACGATTTGTTTGAAAAGTGTAGAGCAATAAGTTGGTTTGCATTCTTTTGGGGTCGTAAATGCAAATGCAAAATTCATGAGGCCGGTTTGATCTCCTATCGGCGAATCCAGACTGCGAATCCACAATTATAATTGCTAAGTAAATCCTGCTGGATTTGTTTACTTTGTTTATTGGACGAACATAAACGCGTTTTAGTGGAGATTCCAGGCCTGATTTTAGTCGATGATGGGCATTTAAAAGCAAACGTTGACTTTTTAGGGCTTAAGTAATGGGCGTTTGTAATATGTCTGCAGTTTCAATTTATGTACTTTTTATATGCAGAATGCAAATCGAAGTCTTAATCAGAATTTATATTTCTATGCATATCACGTGGGCTCAAAATCAGCTTCATCTTGATCTTATTTTTCCCAGGGTGGCGATTTGATTTGGAAACGTGCAAAAACCTGGAAACGACCTGGAATTCAATTTCAAAACCATGATTTTTTATAGTCGGAACTTTTTTCAATAGCTCTATCTTGTAATATCTAAAGTACTTGTAAATTTAAAAAGTGATTTTTTCTTCATGTACAGAAATCCAAAATTAATCTTCGATTTTTGACGTTTGTTTACTCTAAAAATAGCATGTTTATTTTTAAAAAAATTTTCGTCATTTTATACGTGCCAGTTCTAATTAGTATACACATTTTTTTAGAACAGTAAGGTCAGTTGTGATTTAAAACTATAATTAAAAGTTGATATAATTATATTGCAAGGCATCTGTGATTTAAAGCCAATATAAGTCATCTTGATTATTTATGAATAGGACATCATGCTTCATGCCTCATCAATTTATTATGAATTTAATAAAGAATCCACGAGAGAATCATCCAGTGTCAGAGACTCAGAGGAATGAAATAGAAATTCCTTGAAAATTCAACCGCTTTCCATTTAGTGTGGTTGAAAATTCAGTCACTTTTTATTTGAAAATTCATCGAAATACAGTATTTGAATTAAACTTCAACATCGATGGGAAATAATTCCGAAAAAATTATAAATAAATACATGCTTCGAACTTTCAGTTAAGTGATATGAAGAACTGATCGTACTAACAAATTTCAGTTTTTTTAAAATGAAAAATAAACAATGAAGGAAACGTATGCCCAAAGATACTACTCTACCTAAAAAAAAAGAAATCTATCAAAATAGAATAGTCGATGGGTTTCTTGAAAAATCTCAAAATGAGAAAGCGTAGTATATATACTCGTACATTCATCACGTCTTCGAGCGCATAAAGTTAAAAAAAAAATTATTTGCCAACGGCTACTCATTATTAAAAAAATCGACTTTTTTCAAAATTTTGTTTATGGATTGGAAAGTTTCATTATTGAATTCTCATGTAAAATTATGTAAATATAACATTTTTAACACTTGTTTTTAATACAAAAGTCAGCTGTTGGTAATCGAAAATTCAATTTTCAGCAGTTGAATTTTTAATAGTTGAATCTTCAACTGTTGAAAATATAATAAAAATTGAAATTAAACTCTTAAAAACTTAATTTTAAATTTTCATCGATTTTTACGAATTGAAAGTTCAACCTTTTAAAAATTAATTTTTAGTTTTCTGTAATTTTAAATAGATAAATGTTCAACAGTTGAAAATTTAGGAAAAAAGAAAATTTGGTATTAAAAACAAGTGTTAAATATGTTATATTTAGATAATTTTACATGAGAATTAAATAATCAAACATTTCAATTTCAAAAAATGTAAGAAATTTGATTATTTCGGAAACATGTCGCCGTTTATTTCTGGAATTTTCGACAGCTAACAACTCATTTTTTTGCCTTTAAAACTCAACTCTGTTGTTGAAAATTCACCTCTTTTGGTAGAAAATTAATATTTCTTGGTTGAAAATGAACTTTCTTTATTAAAAAATTAACTTTTCGGGTTGAAAATTCAACTCTCTTCAACAAAATTAATTTCTGGCTTGAAAATTCATCTATTTCGGTTAAAAATCTTATTCTTTGATTGCAAATTTAATTATTTTGTTGAAAATTAAACAATTTTGTTTGAAAGTCATCCTTTTTGGCTCAAAGTTCGTCTTTTTGGTTACAATTTCAACTGTTCTGTTCAAAATTCTTTTTCTTTTTTTTTAGGTAAAAGATGTGAAGTGTTTGGTTGGAAATTAACATTTTTGTTGAAAATTCATATTTTCGGGTTGAAAATTCAACTGCTTTGTACAGAATTCGTCTGTTTGGCTTGAAACTTCAATGATTTGGTTGAAATTATTCTTCTTTCTTGACTGAAACATCTTTCTCCGTTTAAAATTCAACTCTTTTGTTAAATTTCGTCTTTTTGGTTTAAAACTTCATCACTTTTGGTAGAAATTTCTTTTAATCATCTTTTTTGATCAATAATTTAACTGTTTGGTTGAAAATTAATCTGCTTTAGTTGAGGATTCAACTATTTGGTTGAAAATTCGCCTTTTTTGGTCAGATTAAACTGTTTTGGATTCAAAATGATTATCTTTTTTGGTCGAAAATCCAACTACTTGGTTATATATTGAACTACTCTATTGAAAATTCATTTTTTGGTTGGAAATTTATCTTTTCTAGTTGAAAATTCATCCTCTAGGTTAAAAGTTTTTTTCTTTGTTTTAGAATTTAATTATTTTGTTGAGAATTTGACAATTTTGTTAAAAATTCATTCTTGTTATTTAAATGTTCGTTTTTTTGGTTTGCAAGTTCAATTGTCGTGTTGAAAATTTTAGGCTGAAAAGTCAACTTTTTTTTGAAGATTGAGCTATTTGGTAGGAAAGAAACTTTTTTTTGCAAATTCAACTGTTTTGTAGAAAATTCATCGTTTTGGTTTTAATCTTTAACAATTTGGTTTTACTTCTTGACTGAGAAATTTTTTTGATTGATAATTCAACTCTTTTGTTGAATTTCGTCTTTTTTGTTTGAAATTTTATCTCACTTGGTAGACATTTCTTCTGATCATCTTTTTTTGATTAAAAATTCAACTGTTTGGTTGACAATCAATTTGGTTTTGTTGAGGATTTAACTATTTTTTTGAAAATTCGCCTTTTTAGTTGAGTTCAACTATTTTTGATTTAAAATTAAAATCTTTTTGGTCAAAAATTTATTTGCTTGGTTAAAAGTTGAACTACTTTTTTAAAAATTCATTCTTTGTTCGGAAATTCATCTTGTTTATTTGAAAATAGAACTATTCGGTCGCAGATTTATGTAATTTGTTGAAAATTCGTTTTTTCTTGTAAAAAATTAATATTTTTTGATTAAAAATTCAACTGTTTGGTTGAAAATTAACCTGATTTGGTTGAGGATATAACTATTTAGTTAAAAATTCGCCTTTTTTGGTTCAATTCAACTATTTTTGATTTAAAATTGAAATATTCTTTGGTCGAAAATTCAACTACTTGGTTAAATGTTGAACTACTTTGTAAAAAATGTATTTTCTTGGTTAAAAATTTTTCTTTTAAGTTAAAAATTGAACTGTTAGGTTGCAAATTCACGTATTTTGTTGAAAATCCGTCTTTTCTTGTCAAAAAATAACCATCTTTGTTGAAAATTCTTGTAATTTAATGGAAATTCGTTTTTTCTTGAAAAAATTAATCTTTTTTGATTAAAAGTTCAACTGGTTGGTCTAAAATTTATCTGGCTTGGTTGAGAATTTAACTATTTTGTTGAAAATTTGCCTTTCTTGGTTAAATTGAACTATTTTTTATTTAAAATTAAAATATTCTTTGGTCGAAAATTCAACTACTTGGTTAAATGTTGTACTACTTTGTAAAAAATTCATTTTTTTGGTTGAAGATTTAACTTTTTCAGTTGAAATTTGAACTGTTAGGTTGCAAATTCACGTATTTGATACACACACATTTGAGAACTTAATAAACATTTCAATCCATAAAAAAAAATTGGAAAAAATATTGTAGATTTTGTCAAAAACGGGTCGCCATTAGCAAATAATGTTTCGTCAAATTAATATTCATCCAATGGACTCGGTAGGGTATTTATGAGATTAAAGAATAAATTCCAACTTTTATCATCTTCTTGTTAGATGCAGTCTCTTATGCAGAGAAGTATAAAAGAAATTTCTTTTAAGTACGTTCCTTTTCTAGTTGAAAGTAGTTTTACGAAACTTTTTTATTTTAAAAGACTAATTTTTGACTGATTTAAAAAGGCTACTTTTTAAATACTCTTCTTATTTTTGAGGATAATGTTTCTCCTGATTTTCTTCTGAAAATACTCTTTTGATACTTTTTTTAGTTCCGTAGAGCACTTTGAATTTGCAAACATGATATTGATTAATGAGAAACCGCTAATGAGTTATATTAAGTTGACCTGGAAAATTAACCAAATTTGACCTGAAAACATGGAAATGACCTGGGATCCGAAGTTGTCGTATGAATCGCCATCCTGTTTTTCCCTTTCGAAATAAAATTTTGAATCAATTTCCGAGGAAGTTGGAGGTTTCGAACTCTGAAACTTTTGACCTTTCCTCATTATGACTTGGCGTGTACATATCTCGAAAGTTGAAGCATAGCAGGAATACGTACAGGTGAAAGCAGGACCGCTCTCGTCGAGAAACTCAAATGTTGAGTTCTCGTTTAACGGTTAAATTCATTAAGAGGGGGCAAAGTTTGCGCGTATTTGCGTCACCTGCTACGATTTTCAGTACATGGTTGGAGGTACCTAACCGAATCCTCTCGAGAGGGTTGACTCTCAACCTTTCTCACTCTCCCTTTGCAGACTAGCAAATTTGCCTTTTGAAACGTCCGCGCGTTTTCTCAATTTGAAATCCGATTACGTTCTGGTGAAGCTGCAAGTCTCGGTGCTTGTATTTTATCAGCTATGATGAATTGCTCTTGCTTCGTCACGCTTGTGGTACACTGTTGGAAATTTCTTAAAGATCGAAGTGAAATCTAGTTTCTTATGAAAATTTTTTGTGTATTGAAAAAGAAGACTCAGAAAGTTCGCAAATCAAAAATAGACTTCGAAACTACCCACTTTCACGGCTTATTAGAAACAAATGTACAATAAATGTGCAACAAAAAGAAAAAAGAGGTAGAAAAAGAAAGAGCCTACCAAACCAACCTCCCACTCTTTCTCTTTTCCGTGTTTTTTATACTTCTGGGGACCAACGTATTTCGAAGCCAATTTAGCCTCCCTCATCAGGCATAATTTATAGGAAGACTACAGTTATAAATAATGAAACCTATATTAATTAAATTAAAATATTACCTGAAAATAAAAATAAAGAAGTTAATATCAAATGATGTTTGGTCAATTTTTCTATTTTTTTCTTTATATCGAAAATCTTTAGATTGAAATGAAATCTATTTTCTTACGAAAATTTCGTTTGTACTAAAATAGAAAACACCAAAAGGTTCTGTGTATCTGTGCACGACAAACTTTTTAAATTAAATTCAAGATAGTTTTCCTAAATTTATTGGTAGTCTCATTAAAAGTTTATGTATTTCTTTTATTGTTAAAATCAAAGCATACTTTATTGTTAATATCAAATATCTTTTTCGAAAAACCCATGAATCTTGCACTTTATCAAGGAATCATTTCGTAACGCATCCTATCTTAGTTTTTTACTGACTGAATAAAATGTTTAATATATTTCACCGGTCCTCCAATCATATCCATCCCATTTCTTCAATTTTTATCAATTTCACTGAAATACATAATTCTCGAAAATTCAATCACATTTCAAGTCCAGAAGTGATTGAAATTTAATTCAATAAGGAAAATGAATTAAAATTCATACACTGCATTTTGAGTTCAAGTCTGACGATTGCTCTTCTTGACTTGAATATTCAATTTTTCAGTTCAAAATACAACTGTTTTTGGTTAACCTTTACGAACTGTCTAATGTTATGGAATTTTCCGTAAGATTAACCCCTTTCCAGCTCGTTCAGGGCTAAAGTTACGGAATTTTCCGTAACTGTAGCCCTACCGCTATACTTGACCGGGTTAGTTTTACGGAAAATTCCTAATACTAGTCAGTGCCTAACCTTTAATCTCTTTTGTTAAAGAATTCGAGCAATTGGTTAAAAATTCAACTATTTTGTTGAAAATTCGTCCCTTTCGGTTGAGTGTTCAACTACTTGTAAATTCGTTTGGTTGACAACTCATTTTTTTAAATTCATCTTTGTATAGGTTGAAAATTCAACGATTTCGTTAAAAAGTCATCTTTTTTTCGAAAAATCAACTGTTTTGTTGAAAATTCGTCTTTTTGGCTTGAAGATTCAACTATTTATTCAAAAATTCAACTATTTGGGCATAAAATATCAATAAATCTTATGCGAAAAATTTATAAAAAGTGTTTGAGTTGAGTAATTATTAATCGTGATAAAAATTTCATACTTCGGCGCTTTTATTGGCATCTGTAATAATCTAAGAAGGTCCTATTAGTTCTGACTCAGTTTATTCGATATTAAAACAGTTTTGACACTTTTGTTTGAAAAAAGGTGTAGTTTTTGAAATTAAAAAGCCTCTGTTAGATGTAAATTATGCATTTTCTATGTACATTCATTATAAATATAGCTAAAAATGCTAAAGTTTCAAATATATCAAAAGTTTCACTGACTTTCAAATTTTTCATTGAAACTTTCAGCTGAAAGTTTCAATGAGTATAAATTTCTGAAACGACACATTGCTAGTTTCAGCTCGTGAAGCAAAGCGGCATTTTTTAATTGACATTTGGAGTGAATTTGAGATTGGGAGTTTGGTCTGAAACATGTGAGGTTGTTAGGAGTAGCGCAAGTTATTAGAGACGGGTTTCAGCTACCTCTCGCGTCTGCTTTTGGTAGAGGAGGGGCGCGACGAGTGATTAACAGTACAAACATTTATTTCTCGCTGAGCAATTTGTCGCTTTAATTAGGCGTGTAACGAGCGCGGGTACATGCTAGCTGCGCCCTTGGCTGCTTCGTGTTCGAGAGAGTGCCGCGACTCGTTGTCGTTGCATATATAAAAGTGCTCATTATCTCATTAGGTACCAACGCATTCTTAAGCACGACTGCTGTCTGCGGAGAAGAAGGCGCGAGTCGATACGATACGAAAAGATACGATACGAGAAAACATATGCGCCCTCGTAAATTATTCCCGAGTACACTGAAACGAGGTTGCATGAGGATCTGGCACGCTCCCGTGCTCCAGGCCCTTACAGCCATACGAGGTATGGTTATTAAATAACCGGACTGATGCTCTAACAATTTTTATTTGCAAAATTCAATGTAGTGCCCTTCCTGATCCTACACCGCTCCATAGGAATCTTTCACTGTTTGAAGCAATGTTGCAGGTCCTTTTCTGAGATGTCTTTCATGAGTTGCGCCGCTTTTACCTGCATTGCATCCACCGACTCGAATCTGGTTCCTTTTAGTTCACACTTGATCTTCGAGAACAGAAAAAAATCATATGGTGCTAGGTCAGGTGATTACGGTGGGTGCTCCAATACAAGAATCTTGTTCTTCGCCAAAAACCTCTGGACAAACAGTGCCTTGTGTGCTAGCGCGTTGTCCTGATGAAGAATCCACGAGCCGTTCTTCTACATTTCAGGTCTTTTTTTTCTTACGCATGTAAATTTTTATTTAAAATTTTGTCTAACTGTTTCTTTATCGATGTTCACTAAGTCAGCAATTGCTCGAATTCTCAGGCATTGATTTTTTCGAATAATTTTTCTTACTTTTTCGATGTTACCATCGGTTTTCGATGTGCGAAGACGACTGGGACGCGGATCTTCTTCAATCACTTCCCTCCCCTCCTTAAATGTTTGAAACCAATTATAAAAATTATACATCTTACGTTTCTGTAGTGAATTTTCAAAGTTTCATAAGAAACTTCACGTTGACGCGCTGTTCTACTGTCACACTCAACAGAATTCCGGCGGAGTTCAGGTAGACGGTCAACTTCGACTGGAGTTTACTGTCGTACTTAGGGTCGTACAGCCTTGAAATTTGGAGGGTAGATGGGGAAAAGAACACAGATCAATATCAAACCCTACTTGTTGTTGCCGAGGCCCCAAGCAAGCGACAAAAAAATCAGTCCGGTTATTTAATAGCCAGATCTCATTTAATACTCAACGATAAATAAACATTGTCGGATCGACCAAGTATTGCCAAACACCAGTTATACATGTACTTCATCTTGACTCGCAGTAGCGTCTCGCGCATATACTACCGTTTACATTCGCTGAAATGAAAATATACGGAGAAATAATAGTAGACGTTATACTCGACATGCAGATTCTGCAAACTATGTGTGGCTGGTGCTAATTTCTTCGAGGTTGCAAGAAACCCAGAACTTGGCGTTGCTGTTCAGATGGAACATTCGGAATATTACTTGCTGAGATCCTCAAACGCGCAGAGCGATTACTCCTTCCAAGAGACTTAATGACCTTCAATTACGTAAAAATTCTGGCAGTTAGAAAAAAAGGTACATACGTCGTAGACTACGACCTCAGGCAGATTTATGTGTATACATATTTGATAAACATTAAATTAAACTAAAATCATATATAAATCAGAGAATAAATAAACCTGTGTGTAATCTTTAAAGGATTTCCAAATATTTAAAGATTATATAATACTTGAACTACGTACTATAAATCTAAAGAAACACTTTTTAAAGGTGAAAAATAAATAATATTAAGAGACACAGAGATTTAAAACCCCATATAGAAAAATTGGAATTTTTCTCTCACTCTGAAATTCAAAATTTTCTTAAACATTTCTTGTTGGTCCTAGGAAGTTCTAAATATTCCAGGAGTGGAAGTCGGAACTAGGTAAATCTATATTAAAACATTATTTGGTTGAAAAGTCACCAATTTAGTAGAATGTAATTTTTTTTTGTTAAAAGTTTAACTGTTTGTCGAAAATTCGTTTTTTTTTTGGTTGAAAAGCAATTTTTTTAAACTGAAAAATGTAATTATTTCAGTTAGAGATTCATCATTTTAGTTGAAAATTCATCTATTCGGTTGAAAATCCAATTATTTTTGGGTAAAAGTTCATTCTTTTTGGTTGAAAATTCTACCATTATATTTTGGTTTGAGAATTCATCTTTTTTAATTAAATTTTTTTTTTGTGTCAAAAAATTTAACTATCCCATTTTTGGCAGAAAATCTATGTTTTTTAGTTAAAAATTCAAATATTTGTTAAAAAATCCAACTACTCCGTTAAAAGTTGAACTTCTTGATTAAGAATTCATTTTTTTGGTTGAATATTCATCATTTTAGTTGAGAATCCAATTATTTTTGGATAAAAGTTAATTCTTCTTGGTTTGAAACTCTACTATTATATTTTCGATTGAGATTTTATCTTTTTTTGTTAATAATTTTATTATCTGGTTGGAAATTTATCTATTTTGTTGAAACTTCAACTATTCTTGCAAATTGACTGTTTTGTAGAAAATACATACTTGCGGGTTGACAATTCAACTGTTTTGTAGAAAATTCGATTTTTTGGCTTAAAAATTCATCAGTTTGGCTAAAATCTTTTTTCTTTCTTGACTGAAAAATCTTTCTTGGTTAAGAATTCAACTCCTTTGTTAAAAAATCGTCTTTTTGGGTTGAAAATATATCCTTTTTAGATGAAAGTTTATTTATTTTAGTGAAAATTCGTGTTTTTTAGTAGAAAATGAATCTTTTTGTTTGAAACTATTTGAATGAAAATTCATATGTTTTGTTGAAAATTCAACGTTTTCTAAAAAATTTTCTTTTGGTCCTAGGAAGTTGTAAATCTTCCAGAAATGAGAGCTGGGTCTAGATTAATCTATAGAATCTTTTCAGAAAGAAAAGAAATTATCATGATTTGGTCGCGATTTCCCTGCTTTAGTGTTATAAATATTATGTCGGTGTAACAACTGCCACTCGACAGATATTAAGGAAATTGTGTAAAAATTAATTCTGGATCCCCAAAAGTGGATCATTTTGATCTGAAGTTGATAATCAGAATGATATGCATCGGTTTTATATTCCGGGGTTTACTGTGCTTTTTAAAAAATTTAATGCATTTGCACAGAAAAACTGGGGGTTCGCTAAAGTTGCAGCTTAAATAAAAGTTGTTATCTTTTAGATCCTAAAGTCCAATAGAAACCTGTGAAGTGCCAAAAGGGTTCCTTTAGAGAACACTTGAACAAAGGTAAATCTTTGTCCTTTGTAGGTCAAACTAAAATCTGCTTTAGAAAAAATTCATTGTTTTTTGTTCCTGTTAAGCAAGAGGGGTTCCTTTTTGTTGCAGGTCCCTTGGTATCAAAAATTGGTTCTAAAAGAAACCCCATTTTTTTCTGCGTGATGATACATTGGGAATTGTTGTGGGAACATGCAAATCACTTATCTTGACACAATACCTGAGGTCCGAAGAAGAATTTGAAGGTTGATGAGCCCTTTCGTGTTGATCGATCGATCGATCTTTGAAAGAGAGCAGAAGATTTTGACGATAGGGATGGTGTTGTACTGGAGGGTAACATTCCTGTGGTATGGATGAGTGATCCAAGAGACGCGTGCATACCGACAATGTTAATGCACTCGCATACACGGAACCATGCGCGATCACACGTCCGATTAAACTCTGGTGGGTGTGTGCATGCAACACGAATAAATGTGTGCCCATCTGCGGTGTGAGAAAGTGCGTGCATATAAATGGCACGCGTGGTGAACCTTAATTTCAACGAGGCGATAACACAAAATGAACCCATAACACATCCTGGCCACCGTTCGTTGCAACTGACGTGTACAAAATGCCTACCAATTATTTACACTGCAAAATTAAACGGATATCGTACATTCTCAGGTGTCGGCGATTTTTGTTTCATGGCTAAATTATGATATGCGATTCGATTATTCTCTAGTCATATATATTTTATATTATATTATGTATTTTTGTTAATTGGTTTTTTCCTTTTTTGTTTCAGGTAAGCATCCAAGTTTCTATCACTGAAAGACTGAGAATCGTGAGTTGGTTGTATTTTTCTTTATATTTCAAGTAGATGGGCAAGGGCTTTCCTGGACCAGGATTCCTAGCTTATCAACTTCGAGACCGTTTGACAGCTCAAGTGGTTCATGTTTGTGCTAAATTTCTAGAATGTCCTCGATGGCGTAAACAACTTCAAGGTTATTTATAATTTCAATAAAGCATTTTTGATGAAGATTTCCAAGATTATATCTTTATTTGTTGTTGAATGCACGTTGTCTTCCATGCTAAGAAACTAAGCACGGAAATAAACCACTTGAGCTGTCGAACGGTCTGGAAGTTGGTAAGGCGGAATCTTGGTCCAGAAACGCCCCTGCCTATCTACTGCTTTGAAAAAAGTAAGGCAAGGCACATATTTTGGATGATATTTATAAAGTCAACAATTTCAAGCCCCAAACAATTTTTCACCTCTTCATAATTGTCTCTAACAAAAAAGGCAAATAATTCAGGATTGAGGCTTCAGGTCTTGAACCAACAACACGTGGGACCCTACAAAGAGAGGATTGCACTTTGGGCAGGAGTTAAGTTTTTCTTTCAAATCAACATTGTTATCTCCATTAGGTATAGAGAGCTCATTAAATTTTTCTGTCGGTCCTGAATAACTGTGATTTAAAGGCTTGTTATCTTGGGTTTTGAAAAAATATTTAATGTTACCGGGTCCTTAAAAAAGCAGTCTGGCCGCTCCTTTTACCTTGTCACTCTATGCTCACTGCATCCGTTACGATGTTACATTCTTTCTTTCTCTTCCGCGAAGAACGCGACGCCCACTCGTATTACGTGCGAGACGTGTAGTAATTATACACTCATGGGCCGTTTCTTAAATTCAAGGAACGTTAGAACGTATCGAATCGCAAGAATGAAGAGAAAGAACCGCCCACGAGAGACATTTATTTCATTAGGACTTTGCTGTCGCGTACGTGTAACATTTTTATAATTAGTTTATTTCTGGAGACGCGAAAAGGGAATGAGCAATGGGTGAAAATTTAACTTCTGAGGACGTGAAAATTCGAAAAGAAACTGAGGAAGGGAAAGGGAGGGTTAGCGAGAAAGTGTTACGAAGGGATGGAAGAAATAGGAAAGAGGGCTGTGGTGTTAACCGTGATGGGAAGAAAAAAAAGAGAGTTTTTTAGAGATCGTGAGATAGGAGAAGAAGGAAATATAGACTACGAAGATTTAGAATAAAGAGATTAAGAAAGACAGGTAACAGATAGATGGTTGAGGATAGGAGAATATAGATACAATAAATGGTATAGGGTGATAAAAAGAAGGAGGATTGTCAAAATATTTAGAAAGATGATGGGGGCAAAAGAGATGGACAAGAATAGCTGGATGGAGACTGGGAAAGGAAGTAAAAGAAGCAATGTATTGGGAGAAGGATATGAAGAGAAAATCGACTAGAAAATGCAGAGTATGTGAATGGGTAGAGGAGACATGGAAGAATGTATGAGATGGTTGTATGAGAGGAAATGACGAGATGTGAGGATGGCAAGAGAATGTTAAGAAAATTTTAAGGGAGGTGGGACTAGGAGAAGAATGGATGAAGGAGGTTGAAAAAGCTGGAGGAGTTAAAGAAGAAGAATGAGGAAGTGTGGAGGAGAGATAATGGAAGGCATAAGTAAAAGAGTAAATGAGTGAAAGTGATGTAAAAAGGATGCAATAAAGATGAAAAGGAACGGAAGTTATGTAATCCTCAAGGAGACACATTATGAATAAATAAGAAGTAAAATAATCCAAATGAAGCAGCAGATCTAAGATTGGTAAAGATAATATTCTCAGTTCTTGTAAAATATATTTATTTTATACATTTTTCGTCTTCTTTTCGTTTGGAAAGACATTTTACGTTAGTGAGAGGACAAAAAGAATAAAAAGTCTCAGGACGAGAAAGGGAATGAGAGCAGGAGAGAGGTATATAGGAAAAGGAAATTACGATCTACGTGATGCGAAAACCTAATTGCAGTTAGCGCGTTACGTGTGATTCTTTTTTTTTTTAATTACTGCGATTAAAAGAATGAAATTCCGAGTCGTTTGACGTTCGGCGAATTAATCCGGGGAGAAATGCTAAATGGAAACGATGTTGTCCACGTGTGAAATCTCGGACATTCGGTGAGTCCACAACTCTAGAATGCTATAACTATAGAGATATAACCATTTTTTTAATTAGAGAGAACGCGTGCCCTGCGACACGCTCTCCTCGCATATTATCGCGCGTTCGATCCAGATGCTGATAAGGACTTAATGAATTTAGTAATTAATTGCTAGAATGCGATCGTGGTTATCGAATTTTCCAAGAACTCAGATTCGGGCTTTAAGAAATTGAGAAATAAAAAACAGATAGTTTCGAAGGTGTGAGGAATTATTGAGCAATTAAAGTGATTTAGAGAGTGATAAAAATGTTTCAGTCTTGTACTAATTTGAATTTTTATCTAGATTTTTTTGTAGCTTATACGATCACAGAATTTTTGTGCCGTTCTTGCCATTTTAGAAACCTTTGTAATAATTTTCACGATTTGCGAAAGGATTAAAGTTCCCACGGATCGGTTGAACTGGCTTCAACCCAAAAGTGCGAACCTCAAGAATGTCTTTCTTGATTTTGTATCTGGGATGTCATAAATACGTTTCGATAAAAAACGAACTCTTTGCCTGGGCCGTTTTTTAAATTTTCGTATTAATTTCTACAAATCGAAATTTCCTGGTTTTCTCGAAAACGAAGCGAAATATGAAAAAAGTCAAGAGCGAAAAACTGAAGCAGGGAAGTCCACTTTTTGACGAAATTGAGTTTTCTTCAAAAACCATACTTTTTCGCTTTTTTGCGCCGATTTTAGTGAAAGAATTAAAGTTTTTCAATTGTGGATCCTAAAATTTAGTATTAGTATATTTTTGATTCTCACTTTGTTTTTATGTGTTTTTTTTTAAACTTGATTTTTTGATTTTATGAGATAAAAATTGTTTTCTTCCAGTTTTATACGAGAGAAAAACTTATAACAGATAAACCTTGATTTAAATAACCCCAAAATAATTCTTTTCATTCTAAAAAATCATATTGTTTATATCTGCCTATGTTTTAAAACAGATTTTCAGCGAAATGTGCAAAAATTTCTGATTTTATAAAAACCTCTAATCATTAAAATAATCATTAAGTGATTAGTTGATAATTGTGTGATTGGAGATTTTTTAAATCAGAAACAATTATACATTTCGCTAAAACCCTTTTTTAGTCATGAACAGAAATAAACAATAAGATTTTTCAAGAAAAAAAAACTATCCTCAGGTTACTTAAATCATACTTTACCTGTTCCAATTTTTTCTCTTGTAAGAAGCCTTTTTGTAGCAATTTTTCGAAGCAAAAACTTTACTCTCGATTTTACTCTCTTGAGTATTTTTCACATCTCGTTTTTTTCAAGAAAAACGGGAAATTTTGACTTTTTAAAATTCATAGTGGCTTTTTTCAAAAATAGACCGGGAAAAGATTTTCTTCTTTATCGAAAATAGTTATACGACATATACGACAAGAAAATTGTTGGTGTTCGCACCTTTCAGTTAAAGTCATTTCAACCGGATAACCGATAGGAATGGCCGAAAAAAACATTTTTTTCGAAATTGAGAGCGGCCCAGACGGTTTTGGGTGCGAATCCAAAAAAGACGTATTTTTTGCTTAAAAAAAATTCATATTTGGAGGTGGCGCAAACCCTATGAAGTTCAACACGTATTTCCCATAAGAAAAGAAATAAGTTTTTGCAAATTTTTCACACAGTTGTCAATATTAGGCATATTGACTTGTTCCTCAAAATTTCTCTTCAGAATTAACCAAATCAACTCAAACAAAGTCATCTTCTGTAACAGAATTGCACAAAAATTCTTAGAATGAGAAAAGTATGTTTCCAAAAATCAGTGTGATAGACTCATTAAAAATTTACTCAGAGAGTTTCCAACGCTCTTTTTCAACATTGACTGATTTTTAAAACACTCAATAGATTTGAATTTCTGAAACCGTAATTCTATAAAAACCTAAAAGAATTAGTTACATTACTTTATGACATCAATTATTCATCCTTTTAGAAGGCACCATTAATTTTTAAATAGTCTCTGAAGTTGTAAAATGGAAAAAACAATTTACCTCTAGTACCTAATACCCATTTAGTTCTGAATAAACTATCCCCTTGAAGTTTGAATTTTTTCGAGTCCACCAAGAGCTCTTTTCGGAATTAGTGTCCGCGAATCAGCAGAATAAAAAAGTAGTAGACAGTGGAGAGCGATGAAGGCAGGGACCGATAATAGTTTAGAGTGGTCGCTGTCCGTTACGAGTCCCCTGCCGCGTCCCAAATGAGCATTCCTTCTCGTAATTGGAGCACAAGGGGATACTGTCCCGTCGAATCGACTCTGTGTAGGACAGGAAAGAGGGATGGCGGAGGAATGGGGAGTTGGGAGAAGATTTTAGGGGGAGGTCTAACCAAGAGGGATAGAGAGGATCGAGGGTACGGTTGGTACGGATCCCTAAGCGCTCTTGGGCAGTCTGAGTGTAGGAGGGTCTGCAGAAACAGAAAGATAGAAAGGGATGAAACAGCCAGTAGGAAACGAGACTTTGGACCTCCCAAAGCGACTCTAAACCCCTGCCCTGCAAAAGAAAGACTTTTTGCGAAGAGCCTAAAAAGCTCTCGGCTAAATCGTCATCTTGCTCTCCACAACGATAAGCTCGAATTAGACTCCACATTAGAACATGTCAGGGTTTTGTGGGATGGAGACTTGAGGCGTGAAAATTGAAATAAAGATCTTAATTGATTAATAGAAGGAGATGATGCAAGTCGATGAGTGTTAAAGACACTAAAAGACCCTTCTGAGAGTTCTCTCGTTAAAACTTGAGCCGGGATGGTTATGAGGCTGTCTGAACAGTAGCTAGGACACGCGTCACACCATGGTGCGTAGCACGTGCACAAGCAGAAGCTGCAGATGCAGGAGATGCGCTCGCTCGTAACGATGTCGTTAAGACAAGCAAACCACTGAAACGTCTTATAGCGGCAATAACACCCCGACAAGACTTAGGAAGCTTTCCACCCGACCGGAAAATGGAAAGTCATACGTGTTACGAAAGCTAGACTTAAACGTTAACCGTCTGGAAGACACAGATTTTAGTACCACAGTGATTCTTTGAGAGTGTACTTGAACAATGATTCTTGCACACTTGAAGACTTCTATTAAATTCATATAGGTATGTTATATATGTATAATCCATTGCCTTATGTAATTAAGATGACATGATTAGATTATTAGCTGTTGATGTCGAGCACATAGTTTCTCTCCTTAATTGGATCAAAGTTTGACAACTGTGCGAGAGTTCGACTTAATTGACCCAATTGCAGCATTCCCAGGGTGGTGACTTCATTTCAAAGCAAGCTACCTCTGATCCGATAAACCTTTTTGTTTCTCTAATGGAAATTATGCATCATAAAAGGGTACTGGAATCCTCTTGGTTTCAAATTCTGATAGCGTAATGCAATATCTGAAATTGTTTACCCTCCATCAGGTCTTTGGTGCTTGCCTTGGGCACTTACACCTGTCGAGAGCTCAGTTACAGTTGACTTCAAAGTAACTTTGCCATTAATTATTACGATCGTCTCTCGCCTGTCGTGCATAGGTACGATTCTGAGCTCGTAACATGCATGAAGCATAGTAGCAGCGACAGCGACGTCATCAAAGCGACCGACTCATTAACCAGCCAGCAGTACTTGCAGAAGACCGATAGGCTATAGAGTTACATAGTGAGTGTTACATATTATTTGTTAGAAATTATACAGGTATATATCTTACGTTTGTGGAATATAATATTCAATTATTCATATATATCAGTAGATAGACTAGGCCAAACCTATACCAAAGAGTAAGACGGAGTCTGGATCAGCATTACAAAACGGACTCTGCATCCCACTTTTGAGACACTTTTACAAGACGGATTCTGACTCAAGCATCTATTTGCGCATGTGACCGTGTAAGACAGATAAAATAGCAATTATGACATCACGATTCCTCGCCGTAATAGTAAATAATATTTTACGTAACGATTTCCAAGTCACCCTTCACATACCTTTAGCTGTAAATAGGAAAATTTGCAAGGCAGCATTCAAAATGTAATTTCCTACCTTACCGACATCGAGACCGTTCCACAGCTAAAGTGCTTCATGTCCGTGCTAAGTTGAGGTGTTCTAAGCTAGACTTATAAAAAGACATTCTGAGCCCTTTTTCGAGATTGAGATCATTCAACGGCTGTAGTGGTTCGTGTCCGTACTAAATTGCGGACCAGAGAACCAGATTTCTGAGCCACTTTACAAGAGGGCTACGAAGCTATTTTATAGAATGTGTATTTTTAACCATCTGATTCTTGTTGATTATCAAAGCAAATGCGCAGGCGCGAGTGAGATGTGCCTGATGCGCGGCCCTAGAAAATTTTGGAAACAAATCGAAGCGAGTTTGCTTTGATAACCAACAAGAATTAGATGGTTAAAACACAAATTCTATAAAGTGGCTTAGTAGCTCCCCTTGTAAAGTGGCTCAGAAGTCTGGTCCAGAAGTCTGGCATAGAACTCCTCGATTTAGAACGGACACGAACCACTGCAGCCGTGAAACAGTCTCAATCTCGAAAAAGGGCTTAGAATGCCTCTTGCAAGTATGGCTTAGAACACCTAAAGTTAATATGGACACGAACTGCTTTAGCTATGGAACGGTTTCGATGTAATCTCGCTCTAATAAACATATTTACTACGACTTGACACATTCGCGCATTTTCCTTTTTACAGCTAAAGGTATGTCAAGGGCGATCTCGAAATTTTTATGTAAAATGTTACACAGTAAATTCCAGACATATTTTTTATCCGAACTTGGATAAAAACGTTGCAAACAATTGACAACTACAATTATCCGAAGTCAGATAATTTTTATCTGGAGGTAGATTCAAAACCACATTCATAACTTCATATGTAGTTGTCAATTGTTTGCAGCGCTTTTATCCAACTTCAGATAAAAAATATCTCTTGGGATTGACTGTGTATTTGCCATTACGGTGAGAAATTGCGACGTCATAATTGTTATTTTGTCTATCTCACACGGAAACATGTACAAAAACATGCTTGAGTCAGCATCCGTCTTGTAAAAGTGGCTCGAAAGTGTGATTTAGAGTCCGTCTTGTAATGCTGATCCAGACTCTGTCTCACATTTTGGTATAGAACCAGCCTAGCCCATCTACTTATACCTATAGTCATAATATTGTATCCACTATCTACGTGACAAACTTTCATCTCCGGTTCGATATATGGCCGTAATCTATGTATTACGTATGTTCTATGCTCTTGCCATTTTCCATTCCGTAAGTGTATAGTATAGGTCTCGATGGATTGATGACACGTGTACTTTGCAGCTCTAGTTACGTTGCTATCGATTCGATGCTAAAACGCATTTCAGCATCAGTCAGCGATAATGTAATCCACTGCGTCGAGCCACTTCACACGTCTTGGCGCAGCTTCTGCCGCATTTGACAAATACCACCACGCAACTCGGGGTGCTGAATAGAGAATTTCGCGAGTGCGTTGAATTAACCCTTCGAAATTGGATTGCATGCTCGGGAATCCTCGGCGAAGGATGCTTAGAAATGCGTGATTGGCCTCTTAATTACTGTTAATGAAAGGAATTTACTGAGATTTGGTCTCTTTAAGAAATTATGCATAACATAAAATTGGAAAAAATACATCCTTAGAGTAGCATAGAGGAGTGGCCTGGATCGGAAAACGGGTAAATGTCCCGGAATTTTTTATCACCGGAACTAATTTTTGGTGTTTGGAGGCATCGATATCAAAATTGTTCCATTTTAATCGTTTCTACTTTGTAATTGCACAATTTTAAGTGGTGTTCTTTTGATGAATGCCTTGTTTTTAAAACTTTTAATTTGTACAGTATTGAACGTTTGTGTATGAAATTGGGAAAAAGCTACACTAAATCGTTGCGACTCGACTATAATAATTAAGTTCCTTTTATTAAGAGGGGGTTTCCAATCGAAGATAAAGTTTGGGTGAAAATCAAGCTATCTAAAGGCAAAGCAAAAAAATCGACTACTGAGATTTAAACATTTCTTTTCACACAGGTATATTTTCAACTCGTCACCTCTAGAAGGTTTTATGTCCATCCATTGTATTATATGGACACGCGAGCTTTCGAGGCTTACGAATGACTGAAGTTTCATCACGCTCGGCTTGGCGTAACGTACTTTTATATAATTTGCATTGGGCAACGTAAGTGCTCCTTTGCGTGCAAATAGAGTATATATATATAAAAGCCAGACTCTAGATAAGAGATAGTGTCAAACCACATTTTATAGTCATATCGAAAAAAATAGGTTCAAATCTTTGAATACCCAAGGAAGTCGTATGATACGAACATTATTGCACTTATGGTTCTGTTACCTGTTTTCTAACCCAGATAGAGCCCAAGCATTATCGACCGATTAGTGGTCTAGCAGTAAAGCACACTTTTATTGGTACTATCGAACCAGATAATCGGAATGAAGGAAAGTATAGTATCGTGACGAAAATATGCAATAAAGAGCTTGATTTATTTAGAAATATGCATCCCCTTATCTGATATCAAATCATGAGACAATGAAATATTCCAGACAATTTGATAATAAATCATATGGACAATAATAGAATAATTGCTCATCATTTGAGTCCATTCTAAGGTCTATTGAGTAATTATATTCTTATTTAATGTTGCATTCTCTTAGATAGCATGGGGTCCCTTTTAACGACTCTTTTCTCTTTTTTTCTCTCATTTTTTCCCCTCGTTTCTTCCACTCATTCCTTCCTATCTCGACAGTTTAGGCCCTCTTAAGGTCTTTAAGCACTCATACAAGAGCACGTTCGCATGTAGGTAGTGCTCGCATTAGAGAGAGATATCAAAAAGGAGAATTGAGAATGAGAGAGAGAGAGAAAGAGAGGAGGATCTTCTATAAAGAAATATGTGACGCGTCGCGACTGGGTATGCACAATCAGCCCGCAGTGATTGAGGCATTCAGGGCGTGGGCACGCACTCAAACTCACACTTATGCCCACTGTCGAATTCTCACGCTCTTTTCAGGCCCGGAAAAGGACCCACGAGCTATGCCAAGGGAAACATTGAGTGCTTCAAATTGAAAGCGAAAAATCTTTTGTCGTCCACTGAATCGTAATCTTTTGTCGAGTCGCGATCTTATACTTACATTGCTCTCCAATTCACGTCTTTTATTTTTTTCCCTTTCGTCGCAAGTGCAAAACATATGCTGCAACCGCAATTTCAACAATTTTCATTCAAATTTAATTTAACTTTAGTATGTAAGGACCTTGCAATTAAAGTTGGTTCAGCCCCACCGTCTGCCATTACGTAATCTCTGGTAATATATATCGTGAAAACAAATTTACGTTATTCATTTCTTTTTCCTTGAGGGCAGTCTATAAACTACGTTACCAATTTGAGGGTTGGAGCGAATTTTGCGAAAGATGGTCCTGCAATGGTACAGTTTAATGATAACTTGATAAATTTGAAAATCACTGTCGTATTTCAGACTTCATACTCTTTACTCTATTCCCCTCCTTTCTTTTTTTTTACAGAATTTTTCTTTATTCCATGTTTTCAAGAAACTTTCCCTTTCTCCCCTTTTTCTCGTATTTTCGCTTAAATGTGAACTGAATTGATAGAACCCAATAAGAAAATCCAACTATGTATGGTTGAATGTTAATTTTTGTTGGTTGAAAAGTCTACTATTATATTTTTGGTTCGGAATTCATCTCATTTCGTTAAAAATTCTACTATTTGGTTAAAAATTTAATTATTTTGTTGGAAATGCAACTATTTCGTTAAAAAGTCATCTTTTTTGGACAAAAATTCAACTACTTAGTTGTAAGTTAAACTACTTTGTTTAAAAATTAATTTTTTTGGTTAAAGATTCATCTGTTTGGTTGAAAATTGCACTATTTTGTTGATAATTCGTCTTTTTTTGAAGAAAATAATCTTTTTAGTTAAAGTATCATGTTTTCTAGTTTACAATTCAACTATTTTTATTCAAAATCTAAATCTTTTTCGGTTGATATATTAACTATTACATATTTCGTTTGGAATTCATCCTTTTTAGTTGAAAAATAAACTACTTGGTCTAAAGTTGAACTACTTTGTAAAAAGTTCATGTCTTTTGCTTGAAAATTCAACAGTTTGGTAGAAAATTAAATTGTTTGGTTGGAAATGAAATTTTTGTTAAAAATCCACATTTTTGGTTGAAAATTCAACTTTTTTGTTAAAAAATTCAACTGTTTGGTTCAAAATTAAACTATTCATTTGAAAATTTAACTATTTAGTTGCAAATGAACTTTTAGACTTGAAAATTCATTTCCTGGGGTTGAAAATTCAACAATTTGGTAGAAAATAAAACTATTTGGTTAAAAATTAAACTATTTCTTTTTTAATTTTAGTATTTGGTAGAAAAATAACTTTTTTGTTAAAAAATCATATTTTGGGGTTGAAAATTCAGCTGTTTTGTAAGAAATTCGTCTTTTTGATAGAACATCAATATTCTTAGTAGAAAATTCATTTCTTTTTTGTTTTTTTTAACCATTTGGTAGAAAATTAACATTTTTTTGAAAAATAATATTTTTTTATTTAAAATTCAACTGTTTTGTAAATAATTTGTTTTTTTGGCTTCAAAATTTAACAGTTTTGTTAAAAATTTATGTATTTGGTTAAAAATTCAACTACTTGGTTAAAAGTTGAACTACTCACGGAGAAAAATGGATATTGAGACTCAATATCTGGGTTCTTAACTAAAGGACAACGATCTAGATATTAAGGTGTAATATCTTGATATTAAAATTCAATATCCAGATATTACGCTTTAATATCTAGATATTAAGGTGTAATATCAAAATATTATACCTTAATATCTAAATCGTTGTCCTATAGTTAAGAATCCAGACATCGAGTCTTAATATCCATTTTTCTCCGTGCTTTGTTAAGAATTCATTTTCGTAAGATTCACCTCTTTGGTTGAAAATTTAACTATTTTGTTGAAAATTCGTTTTTTATTACTTTTAAAATGAATTCTTTTATCTGAAAATTTATTTATTCCATTTTTGGTGGAAAGTTTATCCTCGATAAGTTTGAAATTCAACTGTTTAGTAGAAAGTTCGTCCTTTTGGCTGAAAATGCATCTTTATAGGTTGAAAATTCAGCTATTTAGTTAAAAATTGAACCATTTTTCCAAAAATCTAATCATTTCGTTGAAAATTCAACTATTTTGTTAAGGTTATCTTTTCCGGTCGAAAATTCAACTGTTGGGTTAAAAATTCGTCTCCACAGTTGAACATTCATCTATTTGGGGTGAAAATGAACTTTTGTGCTGAAAATTTAACTGTCTTCGAAAACTTTCGTCTTTTTGGCTTCAAAATTCAACTGTTTGACTGTTAACGCAACTGCTTGGTTAAAAGTTAATATTTTTTGTTAAAAAAACGCAGAATAAACGTGAAATCCGTATTTATTCAACGGTTACGTTACTTTCGTGTGTGGGGGGGGGGGGAGATTCAAAAGTACGGGCATCTACGAGGGGGCCGGGGCGGTCAAAATAACCCAAAATTAGTAACGTAGTTTATGCACGACCACTTATTGGGTATGTGCAAGGGAGCGGATCGTGAAAAAAATTAAAATTCTCTGAATTTCAGCCTTTCGTAAGATTGGAAAATACACCTGAATAAATTAAATTGGAGAGTCTCATCCAGACAAATAACGAACTAATCCTCAAAAATCTGGCAACGCTACTTTAATTTGTATGCATGGGTCTCAACCAGCCAACAACAAAGGGCGAGATTTTAATATGCATACTTTTCAACAGCTATTCCTTTCAACGCGGCTGGCTTTTTCACTTTCCCCCTTCTCCGGATGAAAAATGTTTCTCCGTCACGGACGAAAAGAACTACGCTCGTTTCCTCCTGCTACGTGCAAGCCGTAATACAAACCTAATGCCCATAACTGATGTCCCGAGACAAGCATGATGCGCATCCTTGGAGACCATCCATTCTCAAGAAATTCCACCTACCCTCGATTTTTCACCTTTTTCATATCTCTTTTTATCATAATCGGTATACAGCAATCACCGTGTTACTGGTCACCTACGAAGGTTTACTTAACCGTAAAGTTTCAGTAAGAATAAAGTTTCCGTGACTATAAACCGTCAGTAGTAAACGTTTATTAACTATAAAAGTTCAGAACTATCCACTATATTCTTGTGGGTGTACTCGTGCCATGTGTGGTCCTTCCTCACATTGTGGGCAGCTTCTCAAATTACGTCATTTCAGTAAAAATGACAAACCATCACCTTGCGTCCTGCAAGACAAGGATACACAAGTTCGACGAGATAAAGGCTCCCTTGTCAATATAAACTTGCCTCAATTAGTCCAGCCAATGAAGGATTTGAGTAAAAAATTCGACAGAGTAGAATTTTTTTACACATACGTTGGAAATTGCTTTATAAACATGATGTGAATGATTCCCCTCCATACGTGTACGGCTACGGCAGCCATGTTGGTAAGTGTGAAACAATAACTGGTTTTTGAAAACAACACGACAGTGGTTGGTTCTAGGTGAAATATGGTTCTGTTAAAAAATGTTTACAGTTTTGTACGAGTAGTACACGAAGAAGACTCTGAATCTTTTAATCATGTTATCAACTGTTTTTCTAGAAAATTCGATTAACTGAAAAATTGTGCGATTTAAAAAAAAAATCAACCAACTCATTTGCATTAAAAATTAGCGGTGAAGAAGTACCTCAACTTTGACATTCAATTTGAGATACTTAAGGGAACGTGCCTGAGGTGAAACTTCTTTTAGCTATTCCTCCATATTTGCGCAATATAT
>JAUMHM010000049.1:7415364-7427196 GCA_032362435.1 Melikaiella ostensackeni
GCTATTCCTCCATATTTGCACAATATATTTCCAAATTTTTAGGTCAGAATAATAATAAATAAGGCCACTTTTGAAGCCTCAAACAAGTAAATTTCAAAATTGAGGCTAGAATGTAGGTAGCAGAGAAGATTATGTGTTCTAATGGCAACATTGGCAGCGGGAGGCGAGAGCGGCTACCTCAGTCTATGAATCCCCAAGAATAGTCTCTGTCTTCGAAGGATCTTAGGTAGGAGTCCTCGCCCCTGTCAACAATAATGCCATTAGGACTCATAATCACCTCTGCTACCTACATTCTAGCTTCAATTTGGAAATTTACTTTATGCTTTAATTTGATGCTTTAAAAGAGGCCTTATATATTATTATTCTGACTTAAAAATTTGGAAATATATTGTGCAAATGTGGAGGAATAGGTAAAAGAATTTTCACCTCAGGAACGTTCACTTAAGCATCTCAAATTGTATAACAAAGTTGAGGTGATTTTTTACTTCTAATTTTTAATGCAAGCGAGTTAATCGATTTTTTTGCTCAGGAAGTTGCATGAGCTCGAGTTCAAACTGCCTGACCTACTATATTTCCAAAATTCTTCTTGGAATATTTTCTCCTTTTATTTAATTTTTTTTTTAAATCGCACAATTTTTCAGTTAATCGAATTTTATAGCAGAACTAACGATAATATGACTACAACAGTGAGAAATTTTTTTTGTACCACTTCATTCTAAACATTTTGTAACATAACCATATTTCACCGAGAACCAACCATTGTCGAGTTATTTTCAAAAACCAGTTATTGTTCAACACTTGTCAACATCGCGGCCGTAACCGTACACTAATGGATGGGAATCATTCACTTTATGTTTATAAAGCTATCCCCAACGTATTTGTAAAAAAATGCTACTATGTCGGATTTTTTACTCAAGGGGAAATTTGTTCCTCGTTGACTGGACTAGATGTCAAGAACGCAATATCGGAAATTGTCTCGAGGGTAGCCAGAGAAATTCGTTAAGAAAGTTCCACTGGCGTGTTAGGTTACTCGTTATTCGTTACGGTTATGCCTTAAAGTTCCGTCGACCCTTTTTAAGGACCTCAGTTAATTTTGAATTTTATTTGGGGATTGATTTCAGTAGTCGCGTTCCTTTTGAAGTATTTTTATTATCGTAAGGCAGTAAAATTGTTTCCCTTTCCCATAACCTTCTGACCTCACTTTCTATTAAGTAACATCTGCGGGAAATTCGAAATTCATTTTAAAAAAGACGACACAACCTTGACTTGTAATAATCGTAATTAAAGACTTAAATTCTGTGTGACAAGTGAACAAGTGTGTATTAGGCTGATCCCAAGTATTCCACGCCTATGCCAACCTCGCCGTTCGGTCCATTGACAATTTGGCCCTTCCTGTTGTCGAAACGGGTCACGACGTTCGGATGCCATTGTGACGAACTTAATTCGGGATCACGAGGATTAGCCTAACCTTATTGACGAAACTGAGTTACGCAGTTGGTTGCTTACCTTGACTTCCTATTGTTCGATATTTCATCACTTTTTTCAGTAATACAACGAATTTAACACAATATTCCTAACTTTCAAAAAAAGATTTTTTAAATTGGCATTCGACATTTCGGCCACGAATAGGGACCGAAATTCAATTTAAATGACATAAATTTTATGTTAAATTTCAGTAGATAAGGTTCGGAACTTAATGAAAATATTGTTCTAAGTTATGCCTTCTAAGAGGGTAAAGTTTTCAAATAAAATTGTAAAAAATGATCGATTTTGGGTTCTACATTTTCCTAATTTTTAATAGAAATATGTTATCACATATTCATTAAACTTTGTGAAAATAAGTATTAATTCATAATTGTGTGTAGAAATTTGTAGCTTTATGAAAAAAATATGAAAAACTATAAATGTAGCTTTTGCAAATTACAAACTTTCATTATTTCTTGTAGAAATTCGTAATATTCTACAAAAACCTACTGAAAAGTATAAAAAACTAAAGGTCATGGCTATGTGTACTGAAAACGAATAGCGAGACCTGGTAAAGGGTCTATTTGTATCAAAATTTCGGTACAAATAGCCGCATTTCTTCGATACACCTAGACACTGACAGAAAAGGTGTAATGATTCATCAATCTTTGTTAAAATTCGTAATTTTCTACAAAAACCTATTGAAAATTATGAAAAACTAAACCTTGATTTTAGAGTCGTGAATTTTCCTATTTGTTCGTATTCCTGTTTATCCATAATTATGTGTAGAAATTTGTAATTATTTAAGAAAAAATACAAAAGGAGGCACTAAGTCAAGATTTTTTCCAATCTACAGGGTTGCCTATGAAGACCATTAGGATTTCTTTTAATTGAGGAATGAATGTTTCACTGAATTTCTTTGTTGAAATATTGTTCGAAGAATGTTATTGAATTTAGCAATTTTTGGAAATATGTGATTGTTTCGATTATTACCTTTTTCTATTTTAAAAAGTGGAATAATTTGAATAGATTGGTTCTAAATACACTTACACTACAACTAGCTTTTGCAAATCATAAGTATTCATGATTTCTTATAGAAATTCATAATTTTCTATAAAACTCTATTCAAAATTATGGAAAAGGAAACCTTTATTGTGGGATTGTAAATTTTCCTATTTTTTTTTTGTAGAAAATTGTAGCTATTCATAATTGTGTGTAGAAAAAATATGTAATTTTCTAACAAACAAAAAATATATAAGAAACTGCATCTAGTTTTTTCAGACGTATACTTCCGTAAGATTTCATACAGAAGTGTGATTATTCATAAATCTTTGTAGAAATTCGTAATTTTCTACAAAAAATTATAAAAAGTTATGATTGCGTTTTGTTGTTGTAGATTTTGATAATCAACAAACAATCTTCTGTAAAAACAACATTCTCCTAGAACGTTGTAGTTTGTCGTGAAATTTTTGTCCACGAAGGTTTGTATTGATTAAAAATTATACAAGACATTGTTGGTAAATTGGTTCGCGACCAGTAAAATGTGTTCACATTGAATAGAATTGACTAGATTTTGTAAAGAGTTGATCTGGAATTTGTTCTTAAGTAGACCTGGAAAACCTGGAAGAGACATAAAATTTTGAAACCGCTGTAGCAACCCTGAAAATAATTGAATTTATAAAACTTTGTTTTAAAATCATCATGATTTGAATTGGCTCACTAATTTTCTAACGTTCTCATTTCTAAAATTCAAACTTTCTCATAATTGTAAAAAAGTGTTCAACCTGTAAATTTTTTTCAACCTGTAAATCTTTAAATTAAAAACTGATGTTCGATTGAACACATGGTAATGTTTAAGGCTTCTCGTTCGATCACCGAAGTTAAGAAGCGCTTGGCTTGTTTTTAATTGGATGGGGGCCGCCGTACTAGATGGAGTGTATTTATCACTTTTAAGCTGATACCTTCACTATCAAACTGATACTAATACAAGAAAATATCTCCCTCGAGCTTTTCTCTAGCTGACGTTCGATATTTTTTTGGTGGATCCTTCGGTGAAAATGTGAACAAATCATATTTCACTTTTCCCCTAGGGACCACGACGCATTGAAAGAAATGATTCTTGAAATCAGGTTTGACATGTTTCCAATCTGGAAGAGGTGTACAGAGATCGGATGAAAGGAGGGTTAAAGTTAATTTCGTAATTTTCTACTAAAAACTATAAAAAATGAAGAGTATGTTTTGTTGCTGTAGATTATTATTATTTTTGATTTTGACATTTGATACAAATTGCCGAACTATTACAAAATCTATAACCGTCCAAAATCATCTGTAAAAATGACGTTTTCATAGAGCGTTGTAGTTCGTCGTAAAATTTTTTTCTACCAGAATTTGCATTGATGAATAATTGTACAAGAAATTGTTGGTGAAGTAGCTTGCTATCAGTAGAATGTGTTGATACTGAATATAATTTATTGGATTTTTCAAAAAGCTGACCTGGAAAGCCTGGAAAAGTCATCGAATTCTGAAACTGGACTTGTGTAGCATCCCTGGTCGAAAGTAAAATGCCAAATTCGTTTTTGCTCCCTTAGCAGTTTCCAAAGGTGTTGACTAAGATCCCCCGAGGGCTTAGCGAACCCAGCAAATTCACTTGCGGTGAGAACGTAAACAAATTAAATTGCTTACCTTGCCCGGAAAGGTGTCTTCGCAGCTACCTTTCGTGAGCCTAGAGTTTCTCTTGTGTTTGGAACAAAATCGTAAGTTCGTTCATTGTCTCAGTTATTCGAACCGAGTTTCTTGCTAATTTTACATAGAGCGTCCCACTTTCACACTCAAAAAGGAGCGAGAGGAAAAACAGGGTGACAAGGAACTCGATGGAGGGTCTCACTAAAGGGAAATAAAGGACGCCTGAGGAAAGATAAGGTCGATGGTAATCAAACTCTCTTGCACCGGCTGTTAATTACTATTCCCGAGGACTCGCGCCGAATTCCGAAGCTCACGTAGACGTTGGACGGAAGCTACTTCAGACTGCTGAAGATCCTGAAACTTTAGCTTCAGCGGGGAAACTAATTTGTTATCCCCGCATCCTTTCTGAAAAGAATGCGCTACTTCACCAGAGGGAGGCAAAATTAATCGAGTCTTCTTTGATCCCTGAACTTGCGTTAATTTTTATAATTTACTCCTTCGAGAGAACAGAAAGTTGGGCAGAGATAATCAATTTATCCTTCCAGTTTCATTCTCACGATTTTTAGTTCAAGTGCTTTAAAGTGAGAGGTTCCACGTCTGAACGAAATTCTTTTGCAACTATTATTTTTATTATTATTATACCATGAAACCAAATCCTTTTCGGGATAAGAGAAACTCGTTCAGTTCTAGCTTCGTTATACTACCGAGAATTGAGGAATCCACATGGTAATAGTAAGTACATAAGGGATGTGCAGAAGAAGGGATAGATTTTCGATTAATCTAGAAGTCGTGTGTTTCTCAGTCAAACGACACACTAGTCCTCTCCTCATTGCTAAGGCCTTTAATATTCAGCTTTCTCGAGTACGCTTGCTTTTTCTCGTGAACAGCCACGTCGATTTCATCATTTCAACAAGCATCTTCAGTGTTTCTTCCTACAACCGGAATACTGGACACTTCAAATGCACACTTGAAGATGCTATCCCGTAGAATTATCCATGCACATCATAATTTTTATTGTCTGATTCTGTCTTCCAGTCTTCTCTATGATTACCTTTATATTTATTCAGCTTTTCACCATATACTATTCGTACTTCTGGTTTATGCAAATTCTCTATTTTAAGTCGCGTCTGCTTCGACTCATCATTAATTCTTCTTCTCCTCTATCCTTGATCTAGGTTTATTTTCGAAACTACGAGGTAGTGATTCGTTCCACAATTAGAACCTCTCATAACCCTTGTATCTCTTACTAGCCCTCTTAATCTCTCTTCCGCTACAACAAAGTCAATCATTCTGTGGCTTTCGCCTGTGCACCAAGTATACATATGGATCATTTGATTTCTAAACCAATTATTTATAAAAAAACAAGCCTTCTATGCATAAGCTGATGAATTTCTCCCCGTTTTTTTTTCGTTTTTGAGTCTCAGAAATCACCAAGTACCCTGTCCGTACCTTCGCGTTGAACACCAAGTCAGCCATTCACATCTCCGAGTAGGATGATTCTTTCCCTAGGATCGCAAGTGCACTAGATCCTCGATTTACATAGTTTGAGTCTCGGGTGTTATTTGCTATGGCCATGAGGTCTTTACAAGAATTTTTACGATGTACATTCTAGGAAGACAATAAATCGAGGGCAAATAAATCGAGGTTCCAGAGCACCCAGGATATCGTTAGGATTCCAAAAGGTATTTTTCACATCCCGCAATTCCCTTTCCTTAAGATCATTCATACCTCCAGTATTCCAAGCACCCAGTCTCCATTCATCGCCTTAAACTTTTCCAAGGGCATTTCTTCGCCAACAGAAGTGTCAATCATATTCGAGGCTACATTTCTATTTATATTATCCATTATCTAAAGCTTACACTCAACCATCAACTTGCTGCAAGAAATGTTTCCCATAAGTACTAAGTCATGTCCAAACTAAGCAGCTAAATCGTCATAAGGTGGTGTGTCCATTCATAATGTCAGTCACACCAAACTTCGTCATTCAAAGGAAAGTTTGAGAACAAAGCCAGAAAAAATAGTAACATTAAAGCAGAAAATATGCAAGAATGAATAAAAGTTCTACGATCTAGGAAGTGGGGATTCTGATCAATGAAAGCTGATACCAATCCTAAAGTATCTGAAAGGATTAGCCATACTAGCAGTAAAGACGAAAAGCCCCCCGATAAATTGCAAATGTGAATCCAGGGAAAGAAGACTCCTTAACTGTACCTCTCGATCGAGCAAATCCTCGTAAATTTTATACTAGAATCCTCTCTCTCTAAAATGAAAAAAAGAATTAGATATGTAGAAAAATAATAAAGAAGATTGGCTTGCAGTTGTTGACCATATTTGGAGTCAATCGTCGCGAGGATAATGGAGAATCGTCTTTAATGGTGACCTTCTAATTTCCAAGCGGCAAATTACGGCAATGACAAAATCATGAGGGGTAATGACACAAGATTACGCAGGAGTGTCCTAACAACGTCTTATGCTGTTGTAATGACGTTTTTATTACGGTCGTTGGCGACCCTTTCGAATTAAAACGATTTTTAAGACGGGCTGATTACCGGCTGCGAGTTCTTCCCTTGTGAATCGCCTGTCGGCACTCTGACAGAGACACTGAAAGAGAAAGAGCGAAAATAAGCTGGTTGAGGCAGAAGGAAAAAGAGATAGTCTCGTTGTTTTAACGATCGGTCTCGAGTTCGTCGGCGTCGAATGACGACACGATAGTATATTGCCAAGGTTTCATGAACCTTAGGCAAAGAGTTCACACTTTAAGTTACGAGGAAGTCCCGAGAGGTTCTTTTTTTAATGTCGCAAGCCTTAGAAAGTGCAGAAGGAGAATAAGAAGCTTTTCTTTGTATGAAGAACACAATGTTGGAAATGATATTTTACAGGTTCGTTAACCTGTGCGAATTAAAAAGAAATTCAAATATTAGATTAGGTAAAGGTTGACTCGGAAGAATATTTCTTTTACACACGATCAATGAAATGATTCATTTATGTCAAAGAACGAAAGAATATAACTCATTGCTTTATTTTATGCAGTTTTTGAATTCTAAATACTTTTTAGAAATTGTCTTTCCACTGCGTTTATCTCCATTTAATAAAACATAAATCTTCATAGTGTTAAAGGTTCAATGCTTCACTTTTGAATCACTAAAAATAAAAGCCACGAAGTCTAAAAATAAGTTTGTTAAGTTGGAAGCTATTCCCGAGTGAGCATAAATTAAATTTTCTAACTTTGACGCTTCCAAGCTTGAATATTGTATAAAGCTTGATGAACCAAGGTATAGAATGCAAACATTTTTGTTTTCTCGTGAAGGGAATTTAATTTTTATTGCGACTGTGAATTTTTTATAATCACGATAAACCCGAGAAAAGACAGTCAGTTTATCTTAAATGAGGGTTTCTTTTTATTCTGAGTAAAAAGTTGATACACTTTTCTATACTTGAAGTTTAAAATATTAAATTACGAATTTAAAAAAATGTATTTAGGTTTGAAAGCTTAGTTCTCAATTCGAGGTAGATGAAGCTGGAATTACCTCATAGTCGTTTTAACATGAGCACCATGAAATAATTTAGTGCCAATTGAGTACTAATTTATGTTGCAAAAAAATGTTGTTCCCTGTAATTTATTTCAAAAATGGATAGCGCTCCCAGCTTAACATGAATTTTTATTTGTCCCCGACCTTTTAAATGTTCTAAAAAATTCCCTGATGCAGCTAGTACTCCAGAAATATTGTTTTCTTCAAGAAAGAAAGTATTTAAAATCCAAGAAATTCTGCTCTATATATGAAAAAATAAATTTCGAATAAGCTGTAACCATTTATAGGCCACCATAGGTAAATTCGAATTTTTACCTGAACTCGAATTTCGAACTGTTCTAAAAAATTCCCTGTTGCTCCTAGGTTATCGGAAAGTTTGTTTTATCCGGGAAAATTACTATCTGAAATCTGAAAAAACTCTGTTTTGAATGAAAAAATTAATTCCTCAAAAGCTGTAGTTATTTATAGGCCTTCATCTAGAAATTTGAATTTTTACTTGACCCCGAACTTTTAAATATTCGATAAAATACCCTGTTGCACCTAGGATTTCAGAAATATTGTTTTTTTTTTGTTGGGAAAAAAAATATTTCAGTTCCATAGAAAATCGTTTATGTCTTTAGGGTTAAAATTACAGATTGTCCAAGTTTGAAAACCTTTCAAATTGAAGGATTTGAAGCATTCAAAATTGTAGGGTTTGAAATTTAAGTTGTTGAAAATTAAACAATTTCAATTTCAAAATGTTACTACAAAAACAACTTTAAATTGCTACTTTAGCAATTGAATAATTTCTAATTGAGTATAATTCAGACAGATTGAACAATTTTGGTATCTCGAATTTATTTTGTTTCAAATTGGAATCGTTGACGCCGTTAATATTTTAATTTAATATTGAAACCTTAATATAGTGAAGCTACTTTGAATACATCATTATGAATTCACTAAATTTCGCTTGCCTTAGATTAGAAATTGTTCAATTCTGAAGGCCTAAATTAAAAATAAAACATGGTTCATGTTATGAAAGCCTTGCATTTTAATTTATAGATTTGATTTGCATATACATATAATACGTTGAGATTCGAACCTTTAACAGCAGAGATATGCCTCCTTACTAAATAATTTACATGATTCCGACATACAGAGACTGTTTCATCTGTTATTTTGAAAAATGAAATGCATTCCTGATTGGATTTAATATTTTCTGTAAAAAGATAATATAATACATTCCTAAAATAAATTCCATTAAAATATTAAAAACGTCATATAACAATGCAGATTTTTATGTCATAGGGATTGAATACGAGTAATAATTTCAGCCATAATCAAGAAGCATAGGTCCAACAAAGGTAGGCAATTAGAGGACGATCGCGAACCAATGCAGGTGGTTGTTAATTGGGTTCTAATTACCACGATAAATCCCGTCACTTTTTCGGGCTGGATGCTTCCGCATATGACTGGCTGAAACTGAAACCTCAAAGGACTTTTGATTTAGGGATACTCTCGATTTACGAGCGGATCATCGAAAGGTAGCTCGTAATTTTATTTTACTCTTCCGACAACCAGAAATTTATTAGTTTTCAATTGAATCTTTTAAAGAATTTTACTCTGTATATGCTTGTGAAACACAAAAACGCAATAAAATTCCTGTTAAACAAAACTGAATAATATGAAATGCTAATTGAACCGACGGCAGTAGCTGGGTGGTGATTCTCGACTCGTCGAGATCTTAAATGTTAAGCACAGACGGGTGCAGTTAGCGCTCGGGATGGGTGACCGTTCGCGATTCTCGCTTAGCCGCGTTTTTTCACTGCGTTTAACTTCTGTCGAGTGGAAGATTTGACGCCAAGCATGGATGTAGGCACTCGATGCTATCGAATTTCTACATCCCAACTCGTATGTCTGTAACCGGTCGCCCTCGGGAGTTTTGGTTTTCTGCAGTTTTCCCCTCCCCTTCCAAAATGTTCAGGCGAATGCGAGCGCTTTTAATAAAAATCCGGTTGCAAACGTTAGGAGGTAGTAGAGATTGAAAAAAAACCCCATAGGGTTGAGTATGTTAGGCATTGCTTTGGAGGCTTATTATGAGGGTTAGGGTGGGGGCTTTGAGAGAAGATTTAAGCTCAAAGGTTTAATGTCTGACAGTCTCCTGTGGGAGGAGGGATTTTGGATAATATAAAAACCCGAAAAAGGGTATACATAGAGTCAAAATCTAATCTCATTTATAAAATGCTAATTAGAAAATGAATTGGCTAAAGTACAGAAAAACAGTGGGATTATTTTTGTTGCAACTCAAGATAACACCGAATCAGCGTACTTTTGAGGATCAGCGTTTTTCTATGAGAGGGAAAATGCTTGTAATTAACATTAAAATGAATGCAATAAATTATTTCTTGAATTGTATGCGCGGAATGATATTAAATCCGCAGATGAGCTTTTGTGTCCTGTATAGAATATTGTAATTTTAATTTAATACGCGAATTTCGAATCTGTGACATTGTTCAATTCATTCAATTTATTGGCACGTGAACGAAGCTGATTAAAACTCAATTGTGGCAAGAATGAAAGCAGTTGGATTGTAATTAGTTTTAGATTTCAAGTGGTAAGAAACGTTCGGTTTCCAATTACTTAAGGGTAATTCGATAGACGGAGATTCGGTTACTAGACCTCCTTTCGAGTAAAAGTAGAAAGCTATGTATATCTTTCTTTCGCGCTTTCATACTCTCTCTGGATTATTTATCGCCATTCTCTCTCATGAGAGTAACATCTTCGATTTTCTCGATAATTGAAGAAAACTATAATTTAATAATTCGCTGAAAGATTCTTAAGCTTATTCAGTGAAGGTAGAATTATTACTTTATCTGCACAGTAAATTCCGGGATATCAGATCGTTGCATTTCTTTCTGATTATCAACTTTAAATCAGGAACAAATAAAAAGAATGACCATAAACGAAACTTTTAAGCTAAACAAATAATCAAGCCAGCTACAAAAGGAAGCAAATCCGGTAAAGACTACATTTCGGAAAAGGCTAAGAAAGAATGTTCTTGTGGCAAATGAAATGCTTGTCGCTGCTGAGAAATTAAAAAAGGAACAATAGCTCAAGGATATAGATATCCCTTATTTATCTAATTAAATTGAATCTAAGTTGAGAAAAGTAGTTGGTGACCTGATCCGTGGAAGCAATCTCAACATTTTGGAATGTTGCTGAACCTGAATCTTCTGTCGGAAATAAGTCACGAAAGAGGAAAGAAAAATTTGCCAATGACGACATACCAAATAAACTCAAGGAAAACTTCCCGTCGCTGCTGAGAAATTAAAAAAGGAACAACAGCTCAAGGATATAGACATCCCTAATTTATCTAGATAAATTGATTCCAAGAGGAGGAACTTTTGAAAAATATGTTACTTGACTCGTAGAAAGCAATCTTAACATCTTCGAATGTCGCTAAACTTGAATCTTCTGTCGGAAATAAATCATGAAACAGGAAAAAAAATTTTTGCCAATGACGACGTACCAAATTAACTAAAAAAAAACTACTTGGGTGTCACAATAATAAGGTAGATGACAAGGATAAACAAGGAACAAACAACAAGAGTGGACAAAGAACAAATAACAATGATGGAGAAGGAATAAATAATAAGGATGAACAAGGAACAAACAACAAGGATGGACAAGGAATAAACAACAAGGACGGGCAAGGAACAATTGACAAGGATAGAGAAAAAATAAATAATAGGGATGAACAAGGAACAAGCAACAAGGATGAACTAGGAACAAATAAAAATTATGACCATAAAGAAAACTTTTAATTAAACAAATAGTCAAGTACTTCTGACCGCGTTTCGAAACAGGATAAGAAAAAATGTTCTGACATAAAAAAAGAAAAAACAATAGATCCTTTTTTTTAGTATGGAAAACAATCTGGATTCTAACGAGTGATGCAAAATTGCAAACACAGTCTATTCAATCGATGCGTGTACACTCAAAGTACTGCTGAAAGAATCATACGACAAGAGATGGCAATGGATGAACTCCTAAAAATTTTTGTGTTAGTTAATCACAAAAAAAACAAAAGTGTCTGTGCAAATTGACCAGACCTATATATTCTTATGTATTTTTCGACGCTGAATCCGAATTTGCAATAAAAAAGTAGGGTCCAGCT
>JAUMHM010000049.1:7454081-7464518 GCA_032362435.1 Melikaiella ostensackeni
GGGTAGAAAATCCTACATTTCTTTTCTTGGGGGGGGGGGGGGGAGTCCAAACCATTTCTTATGTAACTTTCCTCTTTGTAATTATTTTTTTTTAATATCTCAATTAAAACCAGTTTTGGCTCTTGAAGTTACTTTTTCACTAATATACACATCATATCATTGTTTGTGTAAGTCAATTTAAAACCAATGTATTCACAATATTCCATTTTTCGTGATGGAAAAAGGTAATAATCGAAACAATAAAACATTTCTCGAAATTGTTAGCTCCATACAATTTTTTAATTTTTTGAGTAGTATAAAAATACGGAGAGAGAATTAAGAAAGAATGAGAGGTTGACTTGGTTGTTTCTTTCATTTTCTCCCTGTTTCTTTCATTTTGTTGTACATTTCTTGTACATTTGTCTCTGATGAGCCGGAAAGGAGGTAGTTTTGAACTCTAGTTTGGATTTGTGGATTTCTTTGTGTCCTACTTTAGTAAATAAAAATATTCATAACAAAGTAGATTTCAATTCGACAATTATTTGTTTTATTTCTTTTTTATTATGTAATATTATTGTATGTTATTTATTTATTATTATGAAATCTTTGCAATTCTTTGAAATCCCGTGAATTCCTTTGAAGAATTTGTAAATCTCTTGAAATTTGTTAAATCATGAAAAATTCCTTGAAAACCCTGGAATTCCATGGATGTCGCACATAATCTCTTGAAATCACTTGAGAACGAGTAAGTTCGGTGAAAATCTCTTGGAATCCTATAAAATCTGATGAAATCCCTTAAAACCCTTTGAAATTCAATGAAATCTCTTTAAATCTTGCGGAATGCTCTAAAATCCGTGGATATACTTTGGAATCTTTGGAATCTCTTAAAATAATTCGAAATCACGTAAAATCATCCAAACAACTCTAAATATCTTAAAATCCGTTAACATTCTGTGAAATCTTTTCACGTCTTATGAAATTCCTCTAAATCCCTTCGAATTTTCTGAAATCGTTCTTAAATCCTAAACATCCCTAAAAATCCGTTAAAACCCTTCGCTATCTCTCGAAATCCTTTAAATTCCTTTGAAATCCCGCGATTTCTTATGAATTTTTTAAAAAATTCTTAAAATCTCTTGGAATCCTTTGAAAGCTTTTGTAATTGAATGATTTAAGAATCATTAAAATGCCTGAAAAACCGTCAAAATTCTTTCAAGTCCCATGATTTCATTTGAAATATTTCGAAATCTCTTAATATCATTTCTAATACGCGGAAATCATTCTTAAATCCTTAAAATCTGTCGAAATCATGAAAATCCTCAAAATCTGTGAAAATCATTAAAATCCTTAGAAATTCCACGATTTCTTTCAAAATATTTCAAAGTCTCTTAAAATCGCTCGGAATACCTTAAAATCCTTTGTGACGCGCGGATATCGTTCTTAAATCGTTAAAATTTCTAAAAATCCGTCAAAGTCGTTTGAGATCCTGTGATTTCATTTGAAATATTACGAAATCTCTTAAAATCCTTTATCATCCGTGGAAATCATTCTTAAATCCCTAAAATCCTTAGAAATTCCATGATTTCTTTAAAAAAAAAATTTCGAAATCTCTCAATCCTTTGGAATCCCTTGAAATCTCTTGTAATCCGCGGAAATCGTTCCTCAATCCTTAAAATTCGTAAAAATCCGTCAAAATCCTCTGAAATCCCGTGATTTCATTTAAAATATTTCGAAATCTCTTAATATCCTTTGTAATCCGCGAAAATCATTCTTAAATCTTTTAAACCCGTCGAAGAAATTAAAATTCTTAGAAGTCCCATGTTTTTTTTAACTATTTCGAAATTTCTTAAAGTCCCTTGGAATCCCTTGAAATCCTTTGTAATCCACGGAAATCGTTCTTGAATCATTAAAATTCTTGAAAATCTGTCAAAATCGTTTGAAATCCCGTGATTTCATTTGAAATATCACGAAATTTCTTAAAATCCTTTATCATCCGCGGAAATCCTTAAAATCCGTCGAACTCCTTCAAAATCCTGAAAATCTGAGGATGTCCTTCAAAATGCTTAGAAATTCCATGATTTCTTTTAAAATCTCTCGAAATCTCTTGAAATCCATTGGAATCCCTTAAAATCCTTTGTAATCCGCAGAAATCGTTATTTAATCCTTAAAATCCCTAAAAATCCATTCAAACCTTTCGATATCTTTTAAAATTCTTTTAAATCCTCTAAAATCCCGTGATTACTTTTGAAATATATCAAGATCTCTTAAAATCCCTTGGAATCCCTTAAAATCCTTTGTAATCCGCGAAAGTCGTTCCTACATTCTTAAAATGCTTAAAAAATCCGCCAAATCCTTTGAAATCCTGTGATTTATTTGGAAGTACGAGTATCTGGAAATCTCTTAAAATTCTTTGTAATCCGTAGAAATCGTTCTTGAATCCTTAAAATTTCTAAAAATTCGTCAAAATCCTTTGAAATCCCGTGATTTCTTTTGTAATATATCAAGATCTCTTAAAATCTCTTGGAATCCCTTAAAATCCTTTGTAATCCGCGGAAGTCGTTCTTACATTCTTAAGATCCTTAAAAATCTGTCCAAATCCTTTGAAATCCTGTGATTTCTTTCGAAATATGAATATTTGGAAATCTCTTAAAATCCTTTGTAATCCGCAGAAATCGTTCTTAAATCCTTAAAATTTCTGAAAATTTGTCAAATTCCTTTGAAATCCCGTGATTTCTTTTGAAATATTTCGAAATTTCTTAAAATTGCTTAAAATCCTTTGTCATCCGCGAAAGTCGATCTTCGATCCTTAAAATCCTTCGAAACTTTGTAATTTCATTTAAAATATTTTGAAATCTGATTAAACTCCTTGAAGTTTTTAAAATCTTGTAAAATCCCTTGAAAAAATCAAGATTCTCTCTAAAATTGTACAAGGTAATTTCTTCGAATTCTTGAAATCTTTGGAAATCCTTTCATATCATTGGAAATATTTCAAATCTCTTTAAATCCTTTGAAATCTCTTTAAATCTCGTTCACAGTGAAAATAATTAATATATTGTTGTAATATTGAGTAAAAAAATGAAATCTTACGTAAGACGGGGGGGGGGGGGGGTCAAACAAATCTTACGAATCTTTACCATGGGGGGGCAGGGAATCGATAATTTTAAATATAATCCTTACGTAATTAATGGACGTTCCCTTATAAGAATTAAAAGAAAGATGATCAATCAAGGAAAAGCCTTGTTGACAGGAGACATGGATAAAGATGCGAGAATGTACTTCTCTTGTTAGAATGGTAGCAGGTGGATGCAATACGTGGCCAATATGAAACCGATGTAGGCTCAGTTGGGCTAATCGATCAAACTCTCAGAATTCGGGTTCATGTCTGGTTGATGGTTATACACCCTTCGACTTTCACGCGAGTTTTTGAGTTCCCTAACCCTATTGCTTGTTAAGTTGCCTCTGGAGAACTGAATTTGCTGGAATTACGAATACATCATGTACGGCAAACGATTTCAAGAGGATTTGAGAGAAAATGATGATTCACGTTGACGCACCATTTTTCGAGCGGCTATCGTCCGGAGTTTTTATTCTCAATTTACTTGAGCCTGATAGGATAAAGAATGACATTACTTTCAAAACTGACGGATCATTCTTGGGCAAGCATATTTTGTGTATGATTTATGGGCTTACGGATGTATCAGCTTTTATTAAGTGAGGTTTTTTCAGAAGTTCTTTCTTGCTTCGTTTGTAGATTTAAGCATTCAAAGAGACCAAATTTGTATACTTTTTTACGATTTTGATTCACCTAACTCATTTCACACATTTTCAAATTCACCTAAGCTCTAAATCGTCAAAACAGATGGTATCCTCAAAAAAATACTTAACATTTATCTTCATAAATAAGCAATTGTCAGCTCACCTCTTTAACCTTGAGGTTCTTGAAGACGGAATTTATTGGTCTGAAAAACGAAAATTCACGTTTTTTGATAAGACAACAAAAGATGAGAAAAAAGTCAGAGGTGCCAAATCTTTTCTCTAAAAAATTCTAGAAAAACTTCTCGTAACA
Source organism: Melikaiella ostensackeni (assembly GCA_032362435.1). Lineage (NCBI taxonomy): Eukaryota > Metazoa > Arthropoda > Insecta > Hymenoptera > Cynipidae > Melikaiella > Melikaiella ostensackeni. The sequence continues at coordinate 7,458,124 of JAUMHM010000049.1, forward strand.
CTTTTTCCTGTCTCGCTTTATTTTCAATATTTTTGCAGAGTTATGTATAAAATCCTTAAAGATTAATTCTTTTGATAGTAATACAATTTTATGGTGTTGAAAAACTAAAAAGGACGTAATTTAACAGTTGTAATAACGTGTTTATGGAATAATAATGAAGTAAGACAAAGTGGAGTGCACAGATTATTTCAAAAATACCCACTTCAAAGGAATAAGTTTGATGTAAAAGTTGTTGAAACTCTTAAATTACGTTCTTCTTTGTATTTTAAGACATAAAACTACATTTTTGAGAAAAAAATAAATTTCAGAGTATTTTATACAGATTTTTGCAAAAACCTCGGAAATAACGGGAGATAGAAAAATGTGTCAAGAGAAATTTTTTTATAACTCTTTTAGGGAAACAATTTTCTTTGCTGGACTTTGTTCGTATCTCGTGTCGTTTTAGCAAAAAACGTGAATATCCGTTTTTCACACCAAAAAATGCTCTTTTCTCTCCAAGGCACGGGCACAGGGCAGACAATAATGGAATATACTCTTTAAATTACTATGCGTCTAGAAAAAAAATCAAGAGGAAAATAAACGGTGGGGTTTTCAAATAAACTGACTTTGAATATTTTCAGAAAACCACCGATATTTTGTCAATTTTGGACTTTTCAAAAATTTTCCAATGGATTTCGAATGGTGACAAGAAATTTTCTCAGAATGAGGAAGAAAGGGTTGAATAACTATCAATTAAAAAAATATCACAATTTTAAATAAAATTTTGACCACTTTTTATGATACGCGTTTCCATTCATTTAAATCCAAATTACTCGTAAATGTCGTTTTCAAGGCTCAAACTCCATAAAATCATAAGAATTTCATGTCTTTTGCATTCGGTTCAGTAAATACTATATATTTTCAATAGAGATTCAAATAAAAGTTCATTCAAATGGGAGTGCCATCCCCCAACAAGACATTGGAAAGGGGTAGGGTTGTGACTTAAATTATTTCTGTGACCAGTCACAGGGGAGCCTTTCAAATATACAGGAACTCAACAACTTGTTCTATTGTCTCTTCATTTGAGGCAATGTTGCATACTGTTTCTCATCCCTTCTTTCAAGTACGATAATTTTTGTTTCATTTACGTTAATCTTAAGACCCATACTCTTAATGCTAGCATCCTATATGCTTATCATTCTCTGCAAATCATCGACTGATTCTGCCATAACAATCTTATCATCTGCAAACATCAGTCCGCGCACTTTCACTGTCCCGAGATCAACACCTTCGTCTAAGAGTGCTAATCTTGGACATTTGTCCACGTGTATATTGAACATTCAGAAGTACATAACGCAGCCTTGCCTAACGCCCTACTTTATATCAAAGCAATTGCTTAGTTGTCCATTTACTCTTACACATTGCTTTTATTGCTTTTAGAAGCAAACCATTTACTCCATACTCTGTTAGAACTTCCCAGAGTGTAGATCTATTCACCTTATCGAAAGCTTTTTCCAGATTAACAAACGCACAGAAAAGTCTTTTGTTTACCCTCAAACTTTTTGCTATGATCTGTCTCAAGCTAAATATCTGATCAGCACATGATTTCCCTGGCATAAATACACATTGGACTTTCCAGATTCTCTCCTTCGTTATTCCTATGTAAGCTAATCGCTCTATAATTAGTACAGTCACCTTTATCACCCTTTTTAACATTACATTGTCTGCCATAATTTGTTTATTTTCATAATAGAAAATAAATTCTCATCTTCCTTAAAACGAAACTTTCGAAATCTCGAGAAAGAAGTACAGTATCTCAAAGCTCATTTGTAGGAAGGAGAGGATCGTGCGAAAAAAAAGATTGGTGCACAGTGTCGAGTAAAATACATGGTTCTAATTTGGCTCGGGATATATCTACCCCTGTAAGTTGTAATTTACCTCACGACTCGACAGTACGTAGTCCACGTCTCTGAACTAAATGTTTAACCGAGGATAAGGTCGATCGATTGATTGCATGGATATCGCATTATACGCGGAAATTGACGCACTTTCGATAGCCAAATGTTTACGTATAATATTGTAGCCAGTTCCAGAGAACACGACACCATCTCGATTTAATTCTATCCAATTTGATTAAAACACATCCCCCATATCGATTTCTCCCCGTGGATCCATCAAACATTCCTTCTACTCCCAGCCTATCCATTTTCAGATTAATATTTTATTATTTCCGTACACTGACCTCTGTTGTTTCATATACTATTTACGAGAACAATTTCACTCATATTCTCGCCTCACTGTGGAATAAATCAATTAAATTTACGTGCCTCGGTGTCCGGTCTCTCTATTTTTAGTCACGACTGTGGATTTTTTTCAGGTTTTCATTATGTTCGAGACCAAACACAGGCTTCGAAATTCCACAGTTTTTTACTTTTTTGATACTTTTTTAGGAAAAGCTACTTTTCTGCTACTTTTTTCTATGTGAAGCTACTTTTTTGTTACTTTTTTTCAGTAAAGTGATATAAGAAATTGACAGCACTAAAAATTCCAGTTTTTTAAGAATGATAAGTAAAAGAAGGGTATGTCTAAGAAACTACTCTCCCTGAAAAAAAAAATTAAGCAAAACAGAAGTTCAATTTTTCTATATTGTCAGCGTTCCTATGTTTAACACAAATTTTTGGAATAAAAGCTTTAAGCGCGAATTCTAGATCATTCTTTTCTCCTTACAAGGAGGATCAGAGTTGAAGCTTTTTTAAATCTTACAAATTTCCTACTGAGATTTCTTTGGATGGTTATTAATTTGCCAAAGCATTCTTTGAAAATGGCGACCCGTTATCGAAAAAATCGGCATTTTTCAAAAATTTCTGCAGGGATTGAAATGTTTACTTATTGAACTTTTTGGTTGAAAATTCTTATATTTTGTTGAAAATTCGTCTTTTCTTGTAAAAAAATGTTATCCTATAATTTTATATGATAATTTAATAAACAAACATTTTAATTTAAAAAAGAAAATTTTAAAGAATCGATATTTAAAGTATTTTTACATTACTTTTTCAACTTAAAAAACAAATTTTTAACTGATTCAAAAAGGCTACTTTTTGAATACTTTTTTTATTTTTGAGGATACTTTTTCCTTCAGGAAGATACTTGTTTAGTTCCATAGAAGAACCCTTCGAATCCTGCAAACAATTTTTCGTCTTTCACATTTTAATTTCAGATTTTAGAATATTTGTATGTTATTTCTCTTAATTTTAATTCGTTCACCTTTTAAATTGTGGTTTCCCGCAGCTCTTAAAATTAATTTTCCAAGCAATTTTCCATCCTATAATTATGTCTTGATGAAAAAGTAGTAATTATACAACGGCCGCGGAAGAATGAAGACTCTAGTAAATTAGAGTGCCAAGTGCGTGTTCTTGGGTTACTCGGCGCAGCATTTTTTTCGCAAAGAAGAACAACTTGTAATTTAAAAAAAAAAAGGAGATTCGAAGGAAGGCCGTCACCAGCAGAACGTGCGTCGTCAGTTATCTGTCCGCGGTTTCCAATCAGTAAGATTTACATTTTTAATTTCCGTCTCCCTCGATTTCCCCCACCAAATTCTTATTGCTCCTCCCCTCGCTCAACTCATCCCTCTTTCACGGTTCGACTCAGACGTTTAATTAACTCCGTATCGGTCTCTATACACACTATCCACGATTATATAGAGTGAACCTCATCCCGACCTTCTCCTCGGACTATCGACAATTTTTCAATTATCTGAGCGAAAACGAAGTAAATTAATTGTTGCCGTGGCAACCGGGTTAACCAGTCTGCATCCGGCATATTCTCAAAGTGCCTCATTAATCGCGGACCGCCTTACCGTCTTTTCTTATGCCGGGCGTGGTGGACGTTCCGACATACGACGTACTGACGAAGAAGGATTACGAAATCTACTAACCTTCTTGGCACAAAACATCCCCTAAGGCGTCCTTGCTGGTGCAAAAAAGTTATTGTATTTTAAAGATATTTGGTCATTTTTCTTCTTGAAGAATGAAATGGAAATTGACGCAAGCTGTAGAAATTGCACTCGATTTCACACAATGTGCAAATTTACAAAATATTTCTTTAATTTTAACGATTGAAATTGTAGATTATCAAACTTAAAGTCTTAATAGTTGATCAATTCTGAATTCAACTCGTTTGATCCAGAAAGCGTTTACATTGAAAATTTGTTTCATTAAGTGCCTTTGAAATAGAATGAGTTCAAATTGAAAATATAAATCTTTCGAATTGAAAAATTTCAGTATAAAAAGCATTTGAAGCTAAAAATCAATGAATTTGTGTTTTGGGGGTGCATGGATAATACTACGGGATAGCATCTTCAAGAGTGCATCTGAAGTGTGCGGTACTGCCGCTGTAGGAAGAAAGACTGGAGATGCTTGGTGGAATGATAAAAACCACGTGGCTATTAACGAGAAAAAAGTCGTCTTTACACCGGCGAGCGGAAGGCTAGGTATGCGCGAGTAGAACGGATAGAAGGAGTGAAACTTGGAGAGAAAAAAGAGACTCGGATATTGGCTGTCTCCTTCTCACCAGTGCCCGTTCTCGCAAGTTTCGCTTCTCCCATCCATTCTACGCGCGCGTACCTAGCCTTCAGATCGCCGGTGTGAGTAGGCCAGAAAACAATTATAGGCATAAAAACAGAAAAGCAAAGATACTAATCAAAGAAAGCAAGGATAAAATCAAAGCGGAAGAAAATAGAAAAATGCAAAATAATTTTAAAGGAAATAGGAAATTATTTTGGAAATGAGTTAAGAAGACTAAGAAAGGAAATACTAGCAATGAGTTAGTCGGAATCAAGAATACTGATGTTGAAATGGTATCGGACACGAACAACATGGAAGACTGTATGAGTGATTTTTTCAAGAAATTGTATGGAGCTCAAGAATTTATAAATATGTGTGCTGAGAACGGTGAAGTTCCAAACGATTGGAGAAAGGCAATTATCGTTCCGCTCTATCAGGGAAAGGGTGATAAAGATGATTGTACTAATTATAAAGCGATAAGCCTACTTAGTACCCTTGACAAAATATTTACCGACACAGAAAAATCAAAAGATAAGGTTTACATCGAATCCAGGTGAAAAAATTCGCTGCAACATAAAACAAGTTTGTGGGTTAAACTTCACAAGAAGCGGAAATAATTTCGTGATTTTTAACTCGCCTGGGTAATCTTTCGTCTGCTTTCGCCTCAATTTTTATTCGCACTGGAGCAAAATGGCGATTCCCAACTGTCTGTTGCTTTTTGATAAGTAATATAAAATAAGTTGTTGTGCGTTTACAATAGTCTAATCTATTTCAGAGGAGATTTATGTGCAAGAACAATGTTTCATTTGTATTTTTTCTTACTGATTCTACGTTCAACCCCAATTCGCTCATTTCAGCTTGATGTACTTAGATGACGTGACAATTATTCTCCTAACCTCGGTGAAACTTTCGCCGAAATTCGTTTAATTTTTAACCGTTCAAAAATTTATTTGCAACACATTTTAACTTTTTTTTCTCGGAACATACTTCTTGGTAAGGTCATGAGAATAAATAAAGAAAGGATCTGGAAAGTTCAATGTGGATTTATGCCAGGGAGAACATGTGCGGATCAGATACTTAGCTTGAGACATATCAAACAAAAAAATTTGAGAGTGAACAAAAAAGTTCTCTGTGCATTTGTTGATCTGGAAAAATCTTTCGATAAGGTGGATAGAACTAAACTTTGGGAAGTCCCGAAAGAGTGTAGACCGAATGGTTGGCTTCTAAACTCAATAAAACAATATATAATGGTAGTAAAACGAGAGTAAAAGTGAATGGACAACTGAGCGATTGGTTTGATCCTCTTAGATGTTCAATATATACATGGACAAATGTCTAAGAATGGCTCTGTTAGACGAAGAATGTGCTGATCTTGTGACAGTAAAAGTACGTGAAATGGCGTTTGTAGATGATAAGATTGTTAGTGCAGAATCAGTCGACGTTTTGCAGAGAATGATACGCAGTCTGGTTACCAGCATGAAGAGTATAGGTCTTACGATTAAGATTAATTAGGAATAATTAAGATTAATTAATAATAATTAAGATTCTTAGAAAAATGTATAAGAATGGCTCTATTGGACAAAGAAGGTGTTGATCCCGGGACAGTAAAAGTACGTGGAATGGCGTTTGTAGATGATAAGATTGTTAGTGCAGAATCAGTCGACGCTTTGCAGAGAATGATGAGCAGTCTGGTTACCAGCATGAAGTGTATAGGTCTTACGATTAAGATTTACTAGGAATAATTAAGATTAATTAATAATAATTAAGATTCTTAGACAAATGTATAAGAATGGCTCTATTGGACAAAGAAGGTGTTGATCCCGGGACAGTAAAAGTACGTGGAATGGCGTTTGT
>JAUMHM010000049.1:7464618-7484709 GCA_032362435.1 Melikaiella ostensackeni
TAAGAAAGTCTTGCGTAGTTAATGGACGCTCACTAAATTAATTTCTATTTTCTTCATAAATCGTTTGATATTTTAATTACTGATTAGTATTTCTTTCTTTGTTTCAGGTAAGCATCCAAGTTACGAATTTTACTACCGATAGGTTGAGCATTGTGAGTCAATATTTTTATTTCTGATGGATTTTTCGAATATTAATATCGCCCCAAGGCAACTGGAAAGGGCTTGGTTGGTTTCGGATTGACTTTCAACTCTAGAGAGATTATCCGCTAATCCGGGTGAAACACGAAAGGGCAATTGTCTAAAATCTGGCCAACAGGTTGATGGTTTTAACGGAAGATCGTGGCTGGTGTGTAAAATGTGAGCCTCGATAAGCTGCATGCCCTTCGCGTCACCAGATCATCGATCCAAAAACAAAACGAATGGTGGAAAAACTAAAAAGCCAGACGTGTGTTGTGTAAATACGGACGATTAGCGTGCCATCTATCATTTCGAGTGACGCAGGGTTGGATTGCCAGACTCGAACGCATGCACGCACGTCAAGAGGGTGTCGCTTTTTTAAACGATATTCTCTTTCCCAGCACAGGGGTTCGCAGAGAATCTTGTTTATTAGGCTCAAAATACATTTTCCTAGATATATCGGTGATTCTACTGAAAAGGACCCTTTTCAGTTCCATTTTTGTGGCAAAATTTTTTTTAGATTTTCAAATCTCTTTTCCTTCTAGGTTGATTCAGAACCAATCTAACCAGATTATTCCATTTTTCTAAATAGAAAAAGGTAATACACTCAACTCTGGATTTATGTCGGGTTTCGGGTATGGTCTGCGATGACCGTGAGGCTCTTCCAAGGATTTCTTCGACGTAAACAGTCAGGGCCGTAATAACAATTTTGAGTAGGAAGACATAATTGATGATATTATCTAAAGATGGTGTTATGTGTTCATGATGGAAGGATATGACGATAGTGACCTATGCTTGATAATTATATTGGCGGAGGATGGTGTCATAAGTTAATAATGATATGATGACGAGATATAATTGATGAGGATATTATATGAAGATGGTGTTATGTGTTGATGATGATGCTGCTGACTTATTATTGGTGATAATTCTATTTGAAGAAGTGCAGATAGTTTTATAAGTTGATGATCTATGACTGATGGTGATATTATCTGAAGATAATGTCATGTGTTGATAATGATGGTGATCTATGATTGACGATGATATTCCCTGAAGATGATGTTACGCGTTGATGGTATCGATGTGACATAATGATCTATGTTTCATTATCATAATAATGAAATACCATTGTGGAAATTTTATGTTTTGAAAATGGAAGTAAGATTCGATCGAATTGGGTGATATATGAATTTATAAATTTCACATTTGATGCATGTATCGAATGTCGATGTTCACGTGTCAATTTTGATATCAAATCTGGATCATTTTGATCAATTGAGTATCAGTCTGCTGCAAATTACTTTAGTCCAACCTCAAGATGAGACTGAAGCCCCAGAATTTTCTGTGGTATTATCCTGTGTAATATTTGCACAGATATGTCACAGAGATGTTTTACAATATATTTATTTTTTTACAAAATAACATTGCCGAAATTTTGAACTATTCACTCGTCGAAGTCAGGAAAGAGAAGTGTAGATAATGTATTGTTCTCCGAAACAAAGGGTATTGAACATGCTCTACATATCAGAGTTTCCTCTATAGTTTTGGTACTCATTTACGACAGACTATTAAATTCACCCATTTCGTTGCACAGAAATGTGGAGTCTAGACGAGAAGCTGGAGATACTATTATGAAGTTCTCCACGAGGAAAGACACTTAAGCCTATAAGTAGGGCGCAAGTAGAGCACAAGTATGAGGCTACCCTCGACTTACTGCCAAGCTCTCTTTAACTTACCTTTTCGAGAAAAACTTTCATTTAAAAAAAAAACAATCACTTTTTTCGAAAAGAGTGTTTTCTCTCAGTAGAAGAAAACTGCTTTCTTAATTGAGGTGCATGGATATTTTTTTTAAAAATCCCATACCTTTTTCATCTGCGTCAACATTAAAATACCAATAATTGCAATGTTTGTCCCCATTTAGAAAAAATGCACATGTCAGATCCGATACCACATGATAATTCTGGTTAATATTTCCATACAAAATTAAGGTTGTACGGATGCTTATCTGGTTCGTTATGCGGCTTTGTCCACACGAGTTCGGAGTTCGACATGACTATGCACGATAATTAGCGTTTGTTTTCTATAGTCTTATAATTAAAGCCGATCGTGGTGTGCAAATTATGAATCTGCTCATTTACTTGACGCGTCTGGTCTTTTGTTAATATTTTGCATCAGTTGGGTCGCGATAGTTAATAAATCTCGTTTCGGTCGAATAAACGAAACCTAAAAGGTGTCATGCAGCGAGTTATTAACAGCGAGTAGCGCATGATAGGATAGGCGAAAGAGAGACGGCTTGCATTAATTATACGCATAGAGATTCACCAGGATCAGGGGTTACAGGGAAAAGGGGAAAGGGAGACGTTAATTACGATTGCCTGTCATCTCCCAGTGATGACAGGAGTTCCCAAAAGTGACGCAAAACAGGTTGGTTGGTTGCTGCAAAGTGCGAGTATCGCTCATCAACAGTGGCGTAGCCAAGAGAAACTCGAAGCAAATTTCACCCCACCCCGGAAGAATCTCATCACGATTACTTATCTAATTTAAGTTGCTTCATCAAAGTAACGAGACCTAAGAAACTAGCTTCTTTGATAATTTTGATTAGTTCACATCTTCAGGTACGAGGTTGAAATTACAATTATAATATGAAAATTACGAGCATTTACAAGAATATAATGAAAAAAATTGTAATGTGGTGCATGGTACACGTTATATGCCTTCTCCCTTTCCACCCCGAAAACTGACTTAGAGAGGTAGCGGTGAGGCAGTAAGTGATCGGATGACTATGTAACTAATCACCGACTCCGTGGTTGGCGCAAAGGTAGCGCATCGGGCTTCGAGCCGGCGGCCAAGGGTTCAATTCCCCGGGTTGGAGTCAATTTTTACTAACGCTCACTCGTTACGCTCTCAACACCCGACAGTCATCGTTCCCTTTCCCTGTATAATTTCCACGCTACAAACTGTTTATATTGTTTGTGCTTCAAAAACTTTTATACAAAAACAAGATTCGATGGTATTGATGATGAACATAATTTTATGCCGCAATATCTAGACCAATCTTGCAGGAAATAGCTTCTTATAAAAATTTAGAGAATATGTACCCTCCATAAAAAAAAGTTTACGTTTATGAGAAAAGTTTTTTATGGTCCTGAAGATGATTTTTATAAAGAAATATTAAATGAAGAAAGCAAAAAAAATTGTATACTAACAAAAGTTAAATCGATTGAATATGCCTCATGAATGGCCTAATAAAGGGAATAAAGTTACCCTTCCTTTATGAAAACTGATGCGAGATAAAGTGAACCATTTCCACTGAACTCTTTCATTAATAAAAATGAAATTATGGCAAATTAATACAGAATTGCATATACATAAGTTTTCTTACAAATAAACTTAAGAGGTAGAATAAAATGGAAATCACTTCCTCTGAATAAAGGGACTGAAAATGAAGTCACAAGACCGAATGATTCCAATGTATCGGTTTTTTATTTTCCATTCTCTCTTTAATAATGACAGAAGGAAGTGGTTCACCGAAGCTCCGAGTTCTCTGATGGGAAAAACGAGCCATTCTCGCCAAGTGGGATCGATCGAATTAAACCAAAGGGTGGCATAATGAACACCCGACTCTAATTATCGTAGGGAAGGAAAGTGCCGGAAGGTGGAAAGCGAAACGAAATCCCGCTTCGCGTACCGATAGCGTGTCGCATGATTTGCGGAGGCTTTTATTGTTCGCAGATCTTGGCCCACGATAGGCACTACTTTCGCGCGAAAAATCGATGCCCTGTAGTCGACTACTCGCTTTTAGTTCTAACAGTCTTTATTTGGAACATGACCTTTTGATTATTGCTCAAAATTAGGCGTGTGCAAAATAATTCGATCGATTTTAAAGCGATTTTGTCGTGAATTAAATATCGGATTTCTCGACCATCGACGCACAGCCGATTGAATCGGATTTATCCGATTTCATCTGCCAGACTACGAATGTCGAAAAACCGATATCCGACGTGTGCTGCACAGGTTCGGATTTTCTTCCATTCGATCGGCCGGGCGTCGAATGTCGAAAAGTCCGACATTTAACTTCCCTACTTAAAATTGAATTTTTAAATCCGATTGGACAAAAATCGAACTTTTTCAAATTGATAGTCAATAGAACTGAATGCATCGATTTCGAATATTTGATATTCGACGCGTGGTCAATCGAATAGAAAAAGTCTGATCGGTCGTCCATCGAATGCTGAATATTCGATATTCGACGAGCGGCCCATCAAGTCGAAAAAAAAACCGATTCCATCAAGCGCGTCGAATGTCGATTTTCCAACATTCGACGCCTGGTCGATCAAATTGGATTGTTTTCGATTGGATCGGCCGCGCATTAAATCGCGGTTTTTCGACATTCGACAGAGAGCCTATGGAATCAAAAAAATCCGATTTCATCTGCCGTACGTCGAATATCGAATTTTCGACATTCAACGCGGGCAAGATCGGATCGTTTCTTTTCCGATTCGATCCTCAGGCCCGTCGAATCGGAACTACAAATTTTGGTTCGATAGAATGCATATAGTACGTCTATTTAAAAGCACCAAGAATAAAAACAATGTGAAAGAAAATGAAGAAGAAACATTGATAATAACGAAGTGAAAATTTGAGATAATTCTAAGTAAACCCTCTTGCATCATCTCCAAATTCTGCAAGTTTGTTTGACATTCTTGAGCCTCGAGTTTGTCTATTTAATTTAAAACGCAGTTTCTTGATTTATACACTCATTAAACTAATTGCCATAAAAAAGTGAAATGGCCTCCTGGCGCGGAGAATTTACATAAATTGAGCCTCTTAGGTCATAATTTGTCCAGATCAACACATTATTTTTTCGCGCATATGCATATACAGACATACTTGTAAAGTCTACGTCACTGGGTGTACGATTTGTAACTCCGCTCGCAGCAATTAGCGAATAAGCGTTGTTCTTCTCCCTTGTATAATTAACGCCATGTTGAAGGCTTCAGACAACACACTGCATTCTCTCCAGGACAACAACTATTTTTTAGATTCTCGTTTTAGAGACTTCTCGAATATTTATTAAAATTGTCAAATTAAATGCATGAAATTTTTCGATCTTAACGTAACTCTTCTGCCATTTCTAGAAATGCAAACGAAGCAAGTTATTTATGCAAATAAATTAGTTGGGTAAGGTTAAGGTAATATTTTCATTCCGTGCTTTTTCTTGGTTTAAAAGAAAAATTTATTGACTTTCTTCACGAAGGACGATAAATCGTGAGGCGTTTCAACATCTGTGAAGGAATGAATGTGGTTTGTATTTGAATATTTAATTAAAATTTTTATGTTTGTAAAGTGATGTATGATCGTTAGAAGTGCGATCAGTCGTTTCAAGTACTTTATCACGAACTAGCAATTATGAGAGGCGCATTAATTTCTCCTAATTTCTGTTTCTACGAATTACCATATTTGTCCTGATTTTTATTATTTCTCATTACCATTGGTCATCATTTTAATCTTTTCAACTACGTCACATGAGCTAAAATTTATTTACATTTCTTGCATAAAAATAATGGTATTTGGGAAAAATAGAAATGAATAATTCCTAAATGTAGCTTGAAAGCGTTCAAAGTTGAATAATTAAGTAGTAAGGCTGAATGTTCTTGAATGAATTGGTTACTATTGAAAAGCAGAAATTGATATAAACTCCAAGGGAGGGGATTATAATAATCTGAAATAGTAGATTGCATGAGAGTAAAATCTATACAAGCTGAGGTAGAAGCATTGCTCAACTAAATTTATTATACTTTCCGAATCTCGAAAATCGAGCAAGTCGAGTGGAAATAAAGTGTGCGCTATCTGAAAGACGTATCTGAAACCGAATTGTTTTACGGCATGTACAGGGCCATAATTCATTGTTTCTCCATCCTCCTTTGAGAAGCATTTGGTACTTAGGAGCGATTTGATCGTAACGACGAAGTAACCTTTCGGAAACCTTTCCTCTTCCCGAGTTTCGAGCATTGTCCGATCTTAATCGAGCGACGGGTCCCTCACATTCATTGGTTAATTGCGATCGATATCCGGGCTCTTCACGGATCGAAGAATCGAAGAGCCGAAAAGGCGTGGGCTTTTGGCTTAAGGCGTTGGGCAAAAGTGTACCCACGATCCGAGGATATTCTGATTTCTGACGATGGTCCTTGTTTTCTATCATAATTTTGCTACATGCAAATTCACTTTCACCAAAGAATAGAAAAATAGAGAGGTTGGTTTTGGCTGACTCTTTCCTTTTTCTCCCTCTTTTTCCTTTTGTTATTCATTTGTCTTTAATGAGTCGGAAAGGAGGTAGTTGGAAGTCTATTTTTGATGGAATATAACAACTGTGACACAGAAGAAAATACGTTAAACAATCCCGTTACAGGTGGCGAAAGAGGAATCGATGTCCACGACATTATATCTGCAATTCTTGTAAGAAATCAAAGAATGGCAAGGCTGCTGGTGTGGATGGTGTCACTGCTGAAATGCTTAAAAGCGGTGGAGGAAAAGAGATAGTTTAAAGTCTATTTTAGATTTGTGAGCCTTTTTTTGTTCTGTTTTTTGTGCATAAAAGGGTTCATAAGAATGTGGATTTTATTTCGATCCTCATAAAAATGAATTAGAGCTGATCCATGAAAGGTCATACGTTGCAATCAATGAGCAGACTTCGTCACATGAGCTACGAATCTGCGAGGCGATCATCCGTGAACAAGTAATCCCGTTTGCGCGACGAAGGTGCGAATCGGGTTGCACTTGCGCTAATCCGGTTTACAAGTCGATTCATTGCCGCACCTCGTATTTATCGTTTGGGCCAACAATGGCCTTCCCCGATTATTGAGGAGCGCGTGGGCACTTTGGCGGTGCTAATACTGCTAACTAACGTCACCTTTCCCATATAGCTCTTATCCAAGCAAGTAATAAATTCCATACACTTGCCTCTTGACTTTGGACGATTTCCTTATCAGACTTATTAGTGTTCATTCTTGCCTTCAATAAAACTTTTGTTCAGGGAGATTAGAGATTAACAAAGCGTTTAATGATAAGAACTTAAACATGTTCACTGCAGCAGCTCCCATAGGATGAGGCGCATGAATGTTCTCCAAATTCTACTTTCTATTATTTTTATTTTATCGAAAATCATTCGCCTGAACAACAATTTGCCCTAATTTTTATTTTTAGGGCAGGATGTATTTATACCTCATGAAATCCAATAAATAGCCAATTCTCGTCCTATAACATTTTATTTGGCACCGAAGGAGTTGGCTCGGCGTATGAAATCTCAGGGAATGCATAAATCCTATCTCTATGCATTTTTGAAGAGCCAATCGTGACTCGCTTTTGAAGACACTTGGCGTCGGCTGAGACGGGGATATTACGAAAGTTACTCCTAAATAAGTCGTCGCTCCTTTCATTACCATCTGATTTCCCGTTTCTTCAATTATATATCAAGAGGACAGGAGGCACTTGTACAATTTCACGAACTTGGCGAATTGCGGAAAGGAAGCATTAATAATTTATGGGGGTCCCTCGCTACACGGAATCAGCCATCCGCGGCGATCTTGGTGAGAATCGTGGGCGAAGATAGCATCGGCCCTATCGCTAAAATGTGAAAAAGTTACGAGTCCCGGTCACGCTCACCTTCTAGAGTTTTTACCTTAATAACGAATTAGCGTCACTTGTCACACATCACGAGAAGCAAATAAAGCATCAAATTTCATAAAAGGACTCAAAACCAGGAAGGATATAATTCAGGGGTGCGAGAAGACATGGAAGACCTGGAAAAGTCATGGAATTCTAAAAAAGTTCTGGAAAACCTGGAAGAATTATGGAATTTTGGAAAAATGATTGGATTTCTATTATTCGCACCTATCGTAGAATCACCTAACTTCGGACATTGGCCCAAACTTTGGATATCCATTTTTTTTGCTTCTACATAACCAAATGGTATGAAAGCAATAAAAACAACTTGTTGGTAAATTAATTTGCGACCAGTAGATTATGTTGAAATTGGATAAAGTTGACTGGATTTTTTTTTTAAATTGACCTGAAATTTTTTCGAAAGTTGACCTGGAAATCTGGAAGAGACATGTAATTGTGAAACGAGACTCCTGTAGGAACCCTGTTATCCCAAAAATAGAATTCTGTAAGAAATAATGGTCAAGTTAGAATTGAAGAATGAAACTTTTCTATCATTTCTCTGGGCTAGTTAATTGAATTCTTTCTTCTAGTGTCGTTTCGTTCAAGGCTGAAAAATTGGGTTTTGTTAAAGTTGTGTCAGGGTGAAAACTCAGTTTGCTTTTCCGACACGTGTTTTTATGTCGTCGTTCCGCTTCCACTAACTTTCAGAAGCGGCGACAGTTTCAACGGCTCATCTCGGCTTTGGTGACAACGCATGGCACAGTGTTAATCAAGTTTGCCGAGAAGCAGTGGCGTAACGAGAAAGCCTAGGTGGCTTACCGGTTTGCCGGTATGACACCTTCTGCCTAACCGCTAAGAAACTTCTGCAAACTACAGAACAACAGAGTTCAACATAATTAAATGCCTCTAAACATTTGGAATTTGATAGTTTCTAGTTTATTACCTTTGGCGGAATATATACGGTAAAACGCTAATGGACAAATCAGTAATGAGTAGGTACTCAAAGAATGTGATGTAGAAGAAACATTGATTGACAAGAGTAAAAGAAACTTACTGAGATGGTTTGTCATGTTGAAAGAATGAATGAAGGGCGTTTAAGGAAGCGAGTGTATTTAGGTAAAGTGAATATTAGCGTACCCAGAGGTAGACCGAAGAAAGAATGTTTGGAATGTGTGAATGAGATTCTAAAGCGAGGTGATACAAAGAGTCGTAGAAACACAAGAGCTTGCATGAAAAGATGTATCGAAGTAAAGGAAGCAAAAGTTATATACAAGAATAGGGATGCATGGAGGACAATTGTTTATAAGAAGAAGAGTGGCGCCTGAAACGAAAGATTTTGGATACTCATGGGTCCATGAAGAGCTTCGCTTAGTGTATGTAGTTGGGATAAATATTATGTGTGTTGGAGCGGTGTTGTAGAAAGAGTGTGTCGTTTCAACAAGCAACACGCGACTTCTAGATTGATCTAAAACCTGTCCCTTCTCCTACAAATTCCTTACTTACCCTTACCATATAAATTCCTTGATCCCCTGTAGTATAACGAGGTTAGAACCGAACGAGTTACGCTTACCCCGAAAGGGATTTGGCTTAACTGTCCGGGGTTCGATCCCTGAGCCGGTACCTCTGGAAATTTTTCCATGTACTTTTACCGAGGTTCTGGTGGTTCGGATTCCACCTTAAGCTGTAGGTCCCCCCATCATGCACTTGGCTGTAACCCAGCCCGTAGATGGTGGGGTAAAAATTATACTAGACTACCCAATATGTCAAATTATGCAATATATTCAGTTTGGTACAAATATCCAACTCAAAAAGAGCTTTCGACATATTGGGTTATAACCATCTTAAGTCTGAGATATAATTTTATAATAATAATAATAATAATAATAATAAAATTCATTAATCAGAAGCAGTACAAAGAGTTTAGAACAGCGTGACTACTTGGAAGAAAAATGGAACACTTTTTCCAAGTCGTAACACGAAGTCCGTAACGACGGGTAAACCGCGTTGAAATAGGAATAAGAGTCGACCATGAATTCAGAGCTTAATTTTCGTCGTTAAACAGAGATCGTTAAAAAAGAAATCTCGACTCTTCTGGTGGTTGCAAGACAAATAATTTAATCCGATAATCGAGTTGACGATTAATTCAATTTCTCGACAGAGATAAAAAAATCTCTTCGAAGAGAATTTTCCGATTAAGGTTTTACTAGCAGTCCGTCTCTCTGCTCATTTTTTATTATGATTTCAAAGAATAAAAAATGATTGGATGTTGTTAATATCGTTTACTAAATTATTTACCTGGCCTCCCCAATTACTGCTGGCAGTTATTATTATTCTGTTGATTTTGTTATATTATGCTCCGTATTTAATTTAATTTGAATGCTTGAAAATTAGAGTTTGACTGCTTTTTAAAAGATTCTGGGAGGGACAAAATGGAAGGAACTTGTCCGGAAGAAAATGGGACCGGAAATGTCTCAGAGGTCGTTTCAGAGATCGTCTCACGTAATTCTGGTGCTGATCGATCTTTTACGTGTGACGCTTTTTGCGCTTTCGAATACGTATTGAGCTCGTAAATCCCACAATCGAATCATTCCTCTCTCTTCTATACGTGATTTTCCGCGCTTACGTTCGTGCATCGTTACTGCGACCAAGACATATCACGTTTGTATCATTGCCATCTCTCGGTTCCCCAAAAAACGCTAAGCCTGTTTCCCCACAAATTAAATATGAAAAAATTACTCTCTCATCTTCAAAATTGTTTTTCTGTTAATCATTTTTTAAGAACACGTTTGAGTAAGAAAGAATGAAGATAGGAACTTGTCAAAAGATCCAAATATACTGGGACCTCGACATATTTCGCCTTGACTTACTGCCTTCTTAGAATTCTGCCACCTCGCATTCGTTGACGAGGGAGTCCGAGGGACAGGAAAAGACGTGCGGTGACCTTGACGCAATCACGTAGTACTGTAGCGACAAAGCGGGTTGTCCGAACACTCGCGTGCATATTTCGCATTTATTTTTAAATGCACGCGGAAAATTCCCTTTTCATTAATTAGTCTTCATTACTAAAAAGGTCCATCCTTCATGGTAACAAAAATCTACACTTGTACAAAATACAGTTAATTAATATTATGTATACTGCTGGAAATGGTTCACATGGCCCTGACTGCTTACATCGTAGAAATTCTTGGAAAAGCTTCACGGTCAATGAAGGCAATTCCCAAGACTCGAGCTAACTCAAGGTTCTAGTGTACTGAAGCCGTTTGCAACCACACTGAGTAACTTAAGAAGAAGGTTGAGAACTCTGCAGTTAAGGCTCGTGAGCTTTTATTTGAAAGAAAATGACACTAGTGAAAAAAAAATCGTAAAAGGGACAGTAAAGAGGACGAAAAACAGTGGCTACATTTCCGTGTTCGCGTGCAAGAGAATCGCCGTAATTCTCTGTTCTCCGCCCCGGCCGAGTAGGGTAGCAGTTTTCATTAGTACTCATCGCGTTCGACAAACATTGATTACAGTCTAGATTAAAACTCGTCTGCTACTCTTTTTTTCCGAAAAATTCCTCTTGTTTTCGTTATTAACAAATAGGTCCTTCTTTATTAAAATGTAACTGAAGCAATAATAACTTCCTTTCGTTTTCATAATTTCTTTTTGTGTATATTCCAAGAAACTTAATTGAAATATTTATAACCCTTCTTTTATCTCGTTATTTCTCTGTAATTGCTCTCTTTTCTTCAGCTAAAGAGACCCCCATACAAAAGTCTTCCCTTTTCTTCTATTCCTCTATTTTTCTCTGGAGTAGAGGCTGTGAAACCTACCGCCTTATATCGCAGAAATACAGTTATACGACTTCTGTGATCCGCGAAAGAGGAGAGTAGAATGAAGGAATAAGCGAAACTTTGTGGATGTTTGCTCGACGGTCTGTTGCTGCTTTCGCACTGCTTGGCTGACCATCGATTCTCTACTGACTACTCGTTCCCTACCTTCCTCGTCGAGTATAGCCCTTTGGGATTAGCTCTTAGGAACTTTGATTGAAATATGTTTTGCCACTGTTTACTGTCGCCTCTACGACCGAGGATTTATCCTAGCGGCCGTTATTACGATAGGTTTCGTATACAGTGCTGACAAGAAAGGGGGGACTCGGTCGAGCCAATCAGGCTCTTTGGTGTGGTATTTGTGACAAGGATTCTATCCCGATTCCACATTGTGGCCAAGTGCTGGTCGCCCAGCTCAAGAGGATGGGAATTTGTATCTAAGGGTGGCTCTTTTCATGTCCCGGGATCAGCTTATCGCAAATAATCGACGCGAATCAGTCCTCCCAACATTGACAGGATAACCCTCCACTAGGAGAGTTCAGGATACATTATTGGAGAGGGAGTATTGTTTGAATGACACTTTCGATCTTGAAGGTCAAAATGCTTTTGACTCTACAAGGAGAGGGTTTATTCTGAGAAAGATTGTTTACCAGAAATCATTAAATCAGAAATGATTGAAAAAAGTTACAGTTTGCATCCCACTGCTGCCACCTGAATGATTATCATTTGTCAAAACTGTCTCTTAATTCATGAAAGCGCGGAAAGTCTGGAGGCAATTTCCAGGCCAGTTATTACTTCGGGATGTGCACGCGACTCGTTTCCGAGAAGACTACCAGGTTAGATATCGGGAAACGGAAGTCAAGGGCTCACGGTGTCTTCCGTTCCCGACGACCGGCTTCCGGTTGGAAAGGGAGGCGGCTTTGTTCCCTTGAGATAGTACGACGATCATTGGTGCTACCACCGATGAAATCCGCTTCTACACCACCAGTTCTCCTTTGCGTTTCTACATCGGTTATTCCTTACTTTCTTACGAGGATCCTAACTATCGTCCTCGCTTTGTTCAGTCAGAGGAATATCCCGCTAGTTTAAAGTCCACCTTATTACGTGGTAACTTGAAAGAAGAGGGTAACGATGTAACGGCGCATCAGATCTATCGATACTCCACGTAATCGACTACCATCGACGCACGATTTAAATACAAGCGCTTGCGTGACGAGCTAAAAGTATCTTTTAAACGAATGTAATTTATTTACTTGGACGGTTTTCATCTCAACCTAACGTGGCTCTAATGAAGCGCAACAACTCAGCTATATTAGGGATCAGATTTCCTGTCGAACATCGCATAAATCTAAATTTTAATTATCACCCGAGAGGTTATTCACTTTTCGGAAATCTTTTTCCAAGTCACTGCAGAATCAAAAAGTTAAAGATCAGAATCAGTTGTAAGTTTTGCAAGACATCGGAGATCCAAAATTCAAAAACAGTTGAACTTCTTGCCGGAGAACTCTCCAGTGCAAAAAAATCTTTGCGAATCTTGTAAATCGAGTCAAATCTTCAGGAGGTTTCATGAAATCCAACGAGTCATAGTTGAGGAATTCGGAAACTTATCGTTATCTCGTTATCGAGATCGTTATCTCCGATTTTCAAAGATTTTGGGTTTCAAATGATTTTAGAAGTGAATAACCCCTCGATAATATCGGACGTGGTCTTTCGAGAACCTTTAATTAGTCTTATTGTTAAAACTAAAGACTACAATATTTGCGGTAACCCTCTTCACCTTCAAGTACAAGTAAATCTAATTCTCATCCGTAAGATCAGCGATACACTGCCTTTTCTTATCTTTTTGCACCCCTAATTTTCCCAATCACGATCTTCCAATCTGCGCATCATTGAGATTCTACGAGAGACTAAAAATCACATTTCTTCTGATTGCTCGGAGAATATTTCGAAAGAAGCTCGATACTTTTGCACCACCCTTCCCGAGATCTCCATAATTTGCACCACAAGCGACCGAAGTTACACCTCGAATCGGAAATTATTTTCAACGCCTCCGGCGTGAATATCAGTTGGCGAAATCAAGGTCCGCCATTGGCGTTCCCGCATTTTCCGGCAGTAAAAAATAAGTGAAGGGAGAAAAAATAAAAGAAAAAATGAATCTGGCTCAGAGCATTTCGTCTGGTCGTGTACGATGAGAGTCGAGCAGACCAGAAGGAAAAAGCGTGGGCTGAGACGAGTTTGTGGTGAATTTTGTTCTTCTGGGTAAGGGTGATCATTTGCGTTTTTTACGGGACACACCAAGAAAAATGACGAAACTCATTCTGGCTCTCGCGAGAGATCGAGGAATGCCGTTTTTCATCAACCGGCGACGGTGGCAATTCGTTTCGGTTGTGCGCTTATGCGCCTGTCCGCAAACCGCAGGAACAAGGAAGAGACTCCAAGGATATGCCGCTTGCCAAGGAAATTCGACGTGGTTCTTATTCTGCGAAAATGCTAATTGCGTAGGAAACCATTGTTCACGTCAAAGTAGTCTTGAATTCGAAGGCTGTAGGCTAAAAACATTCAAAATACGGCCAGCATTAACGGATAGGTTAAACAGTGTCAAGGTAGGGTCTTGAGTTTGACGACTGTAGGTTCTGTAGTTTTAAGTGGAGATAAAAAAGAGCCTAATGTTAGTAGATAAGCAGGGCTGGTTCTGGATACAAATTTCTATCTAACCGACTTCGAGCTTCGAAAGCTTGTGTGGTTCATGTCCGTGCAAAATTTCTAGAATATTCTCAAAGCGTCCTGAAAACATCATAAAACTATGTTACGCAGTTGAAAATGCAAGGAAAAATTAAAATATAACCTTGGAAATGTTTATGCGAAATGCTTAATTGAAATGATAAATAACCTTAAAGCTCTTTACGCAAAATAAGTTTCTCACATTTGCGCATTATAATTTTATAACGTCATCGGGATTCTTTGAGAACATCCTAGAAACTTAGCGCATGAAACGCACAAGCTTTTGAACGGTCTCGAAGTCAGTGAAATAGGAATTTGTGTCTAAAAATTGAAAGTAGGGGCTATAAGTTTAAATAGCGTCAAAGGAGGTTATAATAAGGAGTTGCAAGTTCAAAGTAAGGGGTTAAATTTCGACTCGGTTTCAAACAATAGTATCTAATAATTCGGTCTGACGAGACCTATATAGAAGTCATTTCATAGCGCGCAACTTATTTGCTTTTAAGATGGCTTCGTAAAAGAGAACGCAGACATTGCAGAATGTAGATAAGCGTTTGTTGTATCGTCAACTTTTTGCGCTTTTTTTCTCAAGTCTACGGAGAGCACCACAGCGCGTAAACGACAGTGTGGAAAAGGAACTCGAGAACTTTGAAAGAGATCGTATAATAAAACAATTGAATTCCGCGCGAACGAGTCGATAGACCCCTCTGAGAATAACGGGGTATGAAGGGGTTGGGGGTCGCTAGGCCCCTCGGGGGTATCTTTTGAAACGATATTTTCTCGTGGCGGATGCGCCGACACGACTACCGTTCCGTCGCGAAACTCTAGCCATACTTTTGCCTTCTTCTTTGTCACCGTCAATCCTACCAACTTGAAATTGGTAATTCAGAAACTTTTTATTCCGAAGGAGAAGGTATTCATTTCATTCGACTTTTGGGTTTATATCAAAGTTCATAGATATATGTAGGACTTTATTCGGATGGATGAAAAAATTCGTATGCACATAGCGCCTCTGAAATGAGAATACGAAATTTTACGGGGTTTAAAGGAGTTTCATGAGATTTTAAAGGATCTTGTGCTATTTCAAGGGATTTGAAGGGATTTCGAGGATTTCTTGGAATGTTGATACCGGATTCCAGAGGCGGTCAAGCCTTCCAGGGGCAAGTAGAAGATGACAAATTTGCTATAATAAAACAGATAATCTCAGCTTTCTCCAGCCGGAATGATATTGGAACCTCAATAAAAGAGAAGTCTGAATAAGTATAACACAATTATAGAGGCAGTGATCAATATTTTTTCGCAAGAAGTTAATTAAATGAATGAGATCGAATGAAGCAGAAAGCGATTGCAAATTCCGTATTGGTTGCTTCATATCCACCTTCAGTGGAGCGGATCGATCGATATCAAGATGCAGAGCGTGTCCAGTTTCCACTATTACTTTGCGAAAGAGACAGCAGCCTATCTCTCCGGTAATAGTATGATTTGCATTCGCAGCAATTCCAGACTTGAGAGAAAATACATTCAGAGTTCTCTCTTCGTACCTAGGAAATTTCCTGTGGTATTCCTTTGTGTCTTCGTCGGTCTTATTAAGATGCTCCGGATCATCAAAGATGATAACTCAAAGATGCACCAACAGCAACTCGATATTCGCCGACGCACGATCTTCCCAAACTGAAGGGAAACTACGCCGAGCCATGAATCACGTGTGGTTGGGCAGTTACTAATCCACGTTCTTGCGTTTAATTATAGTCGACGTCACGATATAATTAAACTAAATTTAGTCGCCAGTTATTTCCAACTTTCGGCGTTTCACGTACAAACTCCCTCGGATGGAAAGATCAAAAAGTCAACTTGCGCTTTCGACGGGGAAGTTTATTTCTGCAGATTTTGTTTAGATTTAGGCGAACTCGTACGAAATACAGATCCACGATTTGTTTTTCTTTCCAACTTTCCAAAATTTAGAGCACTTGCGCGGTCATTTCAGTGAATTAGAGGAAACCGCTGAAAATGTGACGGGTTCGAAAATAAAGATCATTCTAAAATAGAAGTGTTCCAAAATAAAGATTTGATAAATCGTGAAGCTGGTTACTCTATCAACCGAAATTGCAGAAAATAGAGGAGCAAGTGCGTGAAAGGTCGTAAAAAGGCTACTGGATCTTGAAGACATAAATAAGGTATGACTTTGATTGCGGATTGCGCCCCAATCCAGGTTTAGAATTTGGGGTTTCTGACCCGCCCAAGTAATTGATTTTGCGACTACTCATAGCTGCGTCCGTCGTTAACTGACGTCTTATATTTTCGCGAGCGTCAAAATGCACCGATGGACGTCTTTACGGTCATGGCGAGACCAGTACCGTGTGAACGGATTCTTGGCTACTTTTCACGAGACGTCCATCTTCCTTTGGATTATGGAGGTGTAAATACGAAAGACGTGTTTACACGACAATAAACCGTGCGTCTTGTAAGTAAGTGCCTAAGTACACCAGCAATACCCAGACGACAAAGTGCATCTTCTTCGTCAAGATGACCTTTCCGAATGGCGGCATCAAGGTCCGAAGAATTCGAATGCGAAAATCACTTTACGTGAATGTCTAGGACTCTCCTACAGTCACTTAAGTCATTTTTAGTCAGTTTTTCGGCTTAAATATGTCACTTTTTAAATATTTTCAAGTAAATTCGGCTGTGGTAGCTCTGTAAATGTCTTATCTTAGCATTTTATTATAATGATTACATTATTCAAAGTGAGAGTTCCAGTGCATTAAAGAAAGTGGCAAAAAGTGAAGTACCATCGAGTCTCGATTTTCCAAGTCAAGATTCCACGCACTTCCAATCTTGATTTTAATCGGCACGTGGCGGAACGCGAGGAATTTTTTTGCTGTCTCAGACAAGTGTTTTCTCGCGGTGTATGACTTGCAAGTCATGACTTTTTTATCGATCAAACTCGAAAAAGAGACAAAAATAAAAAAGCCATGTTCGGCACAGCACGTGAGCATGTGGAGGCTAAGGATGTGCGTATTCCTTGACACCAGCCTGGGGATATTAAATAAAGAGCCCCCTTCGTCTCCTGGGAAGCCTCGAGCCACGTTTCCCCCATTACCGTTTTCACCCCGAAGGATACACTCATTCGAACGTATCCAACCAAGACTCCGTATTACGGTTCCATTCATACCAAGTTACCCAATATTTAGTCCTATATTATGCGAACCATGCCCTAGTTCATTCCGTATCCGCTCAAGTATATTCTACCTGATATTCAGACTCCTGTGGGGACTTAGGGTATCATGATTTTAATGATGTTTGAGTTTTCCTCTCGCCTTCTCTCCAAAGTCCGCATATTTTCTGGTAATGAATTTTCTACCTTGGTTAAGTGTTCATTTTTTATGACCGTTTTTAACACCTTTTTAGCAAAAATTGCAGAAGTGAGCAGTTACCTAAAAGCATCTGCAAATTTGCCTACTGTTTATTTTATAGACGGATTCCATGTTAAGAGAGGTGTGTTCATTAGGGCGCATAAAATACAAGTTTCAGAAAATGAAAGACCTTGGGGTCCTATTCTTTTTCTTTTTACATAAAAACACAGAAGACCATTGGTATGAAATTTGTTGCATCTCAACTCAAAAAAGGTGTCCCTCTTGTATTTTGTGACCGCTCGACCCCCTTTCAACTCAAAAAACATGTCCTTATTGTATTATATAACCGCGCGACTACTTTCAAACTCGGAAAACGTGTCCCTATTGTATTTTATGTCCGCGCTACCTCCTTACAACTCGAAAAACGTGTCTTTATTGTATTTTTGATCGCGAAACCCCTTTCCAATTCAAAAAACTTGTGCCTATTGTATTTTATGACCGCGCGACCCCTTTCTAACTCGAAAAAAGTATCCGAAAAACAGTCTTTTGTTTTCTGAAATTTATTTTACGCTACACCCTTGTGTCAGTGTCATCACTGTTTAAATAAATGTTGTATTCTACAATGAATGTACAAACATTTCTAGACACGTTGATAAACAACGTTTTGTTAAAGAATAAAAATCGTTGTTCTTCACAACTTCTAGAGCATAAAATTCAGCAGTTCCCCAGCAGAGACCTTTTATTAGAAAATTTAAAAAGTTTTCCGCTCTCCTATTTAATTTTCATTTCACGCAGAATTCGTGGTAATTTTCTGCTTAAAAGGAAGGACGCTTTGCAAAACTGGCTGAAAAACTGTCGTTTGTTCCCGACTCGTTTGGGTCGCGCTTCACAACTACTGGAATAAGCGCACGGCTTCCGTGTTGCTATTCCACGAAATAAGTACATAATAAGTACATAGTGCGTAGGTTTCACAGCACTCCACGAGCATCAAGGATTTGGTCTGCAGTACCTTTTGCGTAGGTAAATCTTATTAATAAATTGTCAGGAATAATGGGGCTCGTTATTCACACGAGACAGGGGTAGGGTAATTAATTTATAAGCCTTGGTCATTATTGTCGGGCAGACAAGAGAGATCGATTCGAATCCAAAGATACATTTGTATCATACACAATATTGTATGAATAGAAATGAGAGATATCTGGTCAGCTCATGTTCTTAAACATTGCTTTGGTCACGCGACTGTTTTTCAAATATTCATACTTTATCGAGAACAAGCCATAACTCTTCCGAAGAAAAAAACATGATTGGTGCAATGTCTAGCAAACACGAAAGATCGTTGTCATTTAATTTCACTTAAGCCTGATCAACGTGATCAGAGAGGAGACGTATATAACGACAAATAAAGGGCGTCGTAAGATCATCAAAATGTCTTTCATTGATTTCCGGAATTAGGTCTGACCACGGTTTTTTATTAACCCACATTTTTAAAAGAAGTATAGTTAGTTAGACTTCTGTCTCAAAATTATCAATTATTCTGACATTCATTAACTCAAGTGTGTCACCTGAATTTATCTGTTATCTCGATTACTGGATGAGTAAGGGGGTTTCGAATTGTAAATCCCTACCTTACCGACATCGAGACCATTTCACAGCTGTAGTGGTTCGTGTCCATGCTAAGTTCAAGAACATTCTAGGAACTTAGCACGGACATGAACCACTACAGCTGTGGAATGGTCTCGATATCGGTAAGGGAGAAATTTAGAATTAGAAGCCCCCTTACTCATCTGCTTAAATTCAGAACTCTAAATTCTAAATTGCATGAGGCTAAATTCTAGACGCTTTTATTATGATAGGTTCTACAACAAAACGAGGAGGAAATTGTGGTGGGAGTCTCATTGCCTACTTGTAATTCATATACGCCCTTTATAATTAGGATGGTGCGGTAGCGGGTTGGGGTTTAGAGAACATTTCTACCCCTCTAACTTTGGCCCGATGAACTGTACGAGCAGCACATAATTGGTATTTATGCTCGCGGCTCCTATGCTCCGTGATTTGTGGCTTGAATTCTGTTAATGAAACGCACGTGTCCGTTAATTAAACGAAACACAGGCAAAATTCAAATATCTGGGTTCTCTTCTCATTATAAGATTTATTAAAAATGCTTTGTCAGATAAGTGACACATACATTACGTTACACAAGATTCTTCGAATTTTTCAGCCTTCCAAACTAAAAGCCATTAAAATTTTTTCTGTCGGGGAGACGTTTTTAAATATCTATAATTATCTGTTTCGTAATTCAGTTTTTCTACCTTAGTAGATTTTCTATCCTCAATGATTTATTTATCAAAATATGTTTACAATTATTGAAAGTATTT
>JAUMHM010000049.1:7484809-7501096 GCA_032362435.1 Melikaiella ostensackeni
AAAAAAATTGAAGATCGAACAGACGTAGCCCGCGAAATTTGAAAAGTCACCTTATTTTTTGATCACACCTCGTATAAGTATCCAACATGCGCTTCCCTCATGGGTGTCCTTACGGTCGCCTTCGTGGACCCTTCGCAGTTGCTTCGACAGTAAATTTTTAATTTTAAAAAATATCTTCAATAATTGCCTTATCATTTTTAGGCGTATTTTAATAGATATATCTGTATCGTTTATGTATAAAAAGACTAGGAATAAAAAAATAAAAATATTACATATTCTTACTATTTGACACAAGAGAAAATTTATTACAACAAAGGAATTTTTGTAAACTGAGACATGAGGGCAACCAGCAGAGGCCCCCGTAGAATATCTGAGATTTCGAAGTTCACATTCTAAGGTCCGAAAAAAATTATACAACTCTGATGAAGAAAAAATGCACTGAAAGAAATTTAGATTTTACGAATTTGTAGACATGATTACATTTAGCTCGACATTTAGTATGAAATAATGTATCTTTAACTTCTTTAATCTTGTATTTTTAATTGATTCTTTGAAATAAATTTTAATTTAACTGCGAGAAATGTAAAACAAGAAAAAAACTTGTATTTATTCAGAAAGAAGTACCTTTACTGAATAAAACCTCAATATAGAGTAGAAAAGTTTAGAAATCCGACTTATTTACAGTTATCGAATTTTAACAGTTTCACAAAAACTTTGTTGCTACCTTTTCTAACCTTATGAAGGTTATCTATAATCTTGAATGATGAATAAACATGAAATTGTTTAAGAAGAATTCGTTTCACAATATTGCGCAATATAATTTATGACGTCATCAAGAAAGTTCTAGAAATTTAGCACGGACAGGAACCACATGAGCTGTGGAGCGGTTTCGATGTTGGTAATGTAGGAATATATAATTAGAATCCACCCTGCCCTACTATTATCTGGAATTTTGGACCGATGGAAATCGTTTAGGCGAGAAATGGGTCATGCCTCTTCGAAACGCGAGCACGTTCGCCACCTCTAACTTCCGGCCATAACCTAGGAATTGCTTCCAGGAAGGATTCGCGTGAAACACACGATTAAGCGACTATGGTGCTGTTTACTGCTATTTCCACCAAGATTCCAGGCACCGGGAATGTCGGTCCCTGTTACCCAATTTCGCGAGTAATCCCCTTTAATCTCCTTTATCTACGTCGCTGACGCGAATGACCGCGAGGCTCACAATACTCACAATACGAAAACGGGTAAAAAGGAAAGAGAAAAGCGTATTCTCGTGAAGCGGGCTGCTTACCGAGATTAGGACTTGCTTTAAAGCAGGAGAACTACTGGGTGAACGCCACCAAGAGTCTCGTTAAAAGAGGGAACGAGAGGTTTATATATCTCGGAGGATTGAGAGAGATGAGTTGAGAAAAAGGAAATGGAGTCAGGGTAAAATGAGGAAAAAAATACAAAGGAGGAGATCA
This sequence comes from Melikaiella ostensackeni, assembly GCA_032362435.1. Lineage (NCBI taxonomy): Eukaryota > Metazoa > Arthropoda > Insecta > Hymenoptera > Cynipidae > Melikaiella > Melikaiella ostensackeni. Next base: position 7,486,276 of record JAUMHM010000049.1, read on the forward strand.
GGAAGAGGGGATTGACTTGGAAGATAAAATAAGGAGAGAACAACCAGTATAGGAAGAATCGACTCTGGGGATACTTCTAGTGCTCTGAGACAACACTAGAACTGAGGAGAGACCGACTCAAGGACGAATGAAAATTCTTTGTTTCAAAATCATTACAAAGTTCTTGTGAATGAAGTATGAAAAGAATGAATGAAGGCTACTCTTATGCATGGAATGTGTACTTGAGTCGTAAAATCGAAAGAAAATATCTCTACTAACATGGTATAGAGAGGAAGAGAGTAACTCTGAAATTACGAATGCATCGGCAAATATGTGAACAGTCCTTGCGGAATAGATATTACTGGATGGATGTGAAGAGACATAGTGTTGAGTTTATCAAACAGGTGTGTCGAGCTTGAATGAAAGTACACAATTCGAAAGTCATCTATATTTTTATCTTTTGGACTAACGAATTCAGAATTTTCTTGTCGCAATGAAGTCAAGAGAGCATATTTTTTAATGCCGCTAACTACAGCAGTACTGGAAACATAGTTTCTCCCGAACAAAATAAAACCTCGTCAAGTACTTTCCGTTGGTGACATTTTTCACAGAAAAGTGACGCATCGCCAATGTTCTGTCAACCGAACCAAAACGAGTCACGCGATAATTTTTCAAAACACTTTGCCGCGCATATTGTGAAATCAAAAACAGCTGGCAACATGCTTTTTGATCGTAAAAATACATACTCTCTTCCCCCTTTTTTCATAATTTGATGACCCTAATAAACTTTGTACTCTTTTTTCAAAGCTTGATATAGAAGCTCTCCTATTTTTATATCAATATCAAGCCAATTAAATTCTGAATGGAAGCGTTCAACTTTCAAAATTGGATGCTAATATTTTTGAATTGATATTGCACACTGCGAGGAAATTCATCAAATCAATGATTTTCACGAGCTTATTCAATTCCACTTTGTGTGCGAAATTTCATCACACTCATGTTATGTACATAGTCCTATTTTTGCATGAGAGTGATTTATCACCACTCGTGACTGTCGGTTGGGTGAAAATCGAGTGGATTATTGTAGTGGCAGGATTGTTGGGTAAAGTAAGCAAGCGCTGGCCAGCATAAATGATATTTCCGATAAGCTCGAGAATAGATCATTAATGTCGCAACCTGTACGCAGTGGCGACTCGCTGACGCAGGGGTCTGCACTGGCGACAGCCCATCACTGAGAAAATAATCGATCGGACGTTAATTGCAACGTGGTTCGCTGGACCGACTAACACGGCCGTCTACGAATTATATGTAAATAACAAATGACCCGGCATTTCAGAGGACGGATGATAAACGCTCGGGTCAATATATGTATGTGTGTAGTTTTGGGCAAACGAGCGTTTTCCAATTAATGGATTTCCGGCTTTATTTGATCGTGGCGAGACACGAGGAATGAGGTGCCCACCTACAACGTGCGAGATTATCCATGCGAAAATTTGTTTACAGGTGTGTAAGAACGTGACTCGAGAAGCATTCTGGGAAAATAATCCACAGCGTGAGCCGAATTCTGATGGACACTTTGAACCCGATGTGTGCTTGATCCGATTACATCCGATCTCTCGAATATCGAGGATACACCATTTGTACCGATCATGTGGCTGAACCAACGTTTGCATAAATTATACCACGATCGAGGACACTTTGCTACCTGAATCACGAATGATGATGTGCGGTGACTGTCAGTTTACATCCCTGGGAACCAGAGCTGGCTACCATTCACTCGATAAAGCCAAACTGTTTATGGTATTCCAATAATCGCGAGAAGAATTTGCACATTTTTTGGTATTGAAAGTCGATTGTCAGTAAATAGTAGAGATCAAATAATGTTGAAAGGGAAGAGTCAAGAGAAGAGTGATCATCGTGATCATAGACGTGATTTATGGTGGCAATCAACTAATGAATAGTTCCACAGGAGCTGTAACAAAGTCCATTAAATGTTTGATGCTAATCACAGAAGCCACAAAATTGACGAGAGGTATGAAACTAGATGATGGTCGAGTACCAATAATATGTTTGCGGTAAACTTTACTATAATTTACGGAAAAGCAATTTCATGCATCCACTTTCCTGAACTTTGGGCTCTATATTGCAATTTATATATGATGAAAATGGTATGAAATTGAAGAGATATTATCTCAGCTGGATATGGTCAGGACTGGTATGGATAATTTGAGAGTCGTTAGTGGAAGGCGAAGGTGACTGTCAAGTAAGTGGGGTTAGAAAGCAAACAGTTATTAACCCTAGCTTCTAGCCCCTGATGCGAATTGCGAAGTGTTATCGGTTCACGCGAGTGGATTGGCGGTTCGTGGTTGTCTGAAGTGTCTTAGGAACAGCTTTCGAGCCAACTCGTGACGGTGTAGCGTCTGCTAGGCGAAGCGATCCTATACAGTATATATAGAGAATCCTCTATCCTCTCCCAATGTTTCTCGTACCTCATCTCGATCTCGCGATCGTGAGGTCGCATTAACAGTACATACCTCGCGCTCGAGCCGTTTCTCTCCTCGACGAGCTGACGGAGAGTCTTGACCCCCTGTGTACGGTCGTATACACTATACACCAAGCAAACGTGCCTACCTCCACGTGTATCTCCTTGTAGGATTTACGTAGGTACCTCGTGGCCAACACGGGGTACGAGGAGAGCCAAGTGAGACGAGAGATGAGGAATGAGGAGGAGAAGATACCAACTGCCTGTTGGATATAAATATATAAACGTCTAACAACTCTTTGCCTATTGTACTTGACGCTCCGAGTTTACATGTGTATTTTATGCCGAATTCCAATGGCGCCCAACCGGCGAGGATTGAAATATTTCGTGTTTTATGATCCTATGAGAAGAAACTATTGACACACAAGGTGTGATAAAAAACTCCCAGAATGACTGCATATAGGATTGGGGTGTCCAAAAAAGCAAAGTTCCCGGAAAAATTAATACGTAAATTTTGAAGATAATATTTTAAAAGATAATCTCTAAGGAAGTAATCTGATGTAAAATAATTGCACAAAAAGCCTTAAAACAAAAAACATAAAAGAAAGAAAGCATAAAAGAAACTTAAGCGGCCGATGTTTAAACTGTGATAAATAACTTCGGCGGTTTGACGGTCGAAAATGTTTATTTATGATCCTTCGGACTGTTACCAGTCCCTCTTTAAAGAATCTAAAGAGCAATTACAGAGATTAGAAACAAGTTTTTGATGCAATAAGTACAAAAGAATTAAACATACCGTATCCTGTATCAGAGTCGAGAATTCCATAAACAATTATAGTAAAAGAAATAAGATACAATTTTAATTTTAAGTATTTAGAAACATTAGAAAATCAGCGTCGTAACAAAATATATCTGAAATAATCATAAATGGACGAGTTCATACAGGCGTTTATAAAACTAATAAGATAGATAATCATACTACTCCGACTGTGAATGAGCCTCAAGTAAAGAGATTGATAAGAAATGTTACATTAAGATTCAGTTATAAGAAATTAAGTTTGTAGAAGTTGCAGAAAAATATTTAGTTTTGTAATTTGATATTTAAAAAATTATTTTTCCAAACATCAGTAGATTGGCTTATAGTGTTTAAATTATGAAATAAATGCTCATTCCAAAAAGCCCTGAATAATAAAAAAACTGCTCCAAAGTCTTTAGGAAATCGAGTATTTGATATTTGATATATAAAGATTTGGAAGTTTGAGAGAAATCACAGGCTAATTTGTTAGAGAAGAAATATTGACGTTTGTCACCCTATTGCGTTTCAATTTCTTTGATAATGTTGCCGGCTCTAATATGGGAAGGAGGACGGCACACTTAAGAAATATCGGAGGGTCGAGGGTTCGATCGAGCGCTAGACTCCTAACATCCTTTATCGTCGCATTGTAGCCGCGAGGATCCTATTTGGGGTTTTCTTCCAGACGACCCTATCTGCCCTCTAAATGCCGGTAGAATCTTCCCCATATACAACAAGAAGATACCAACTCGAAATCATACACTTTTCTTCACGAAAAATATTAAAACCAGAATTTATTTAAAAATTCATCAATAAAGGAGTCCAAGCAAAATATGTAAAAATGTAACCTTCTTATATATTCAATATTTTCTTTGTCTGTTTAGAATCCAAGAACGGAACCTTAACGGAAAGTCCTTAACCTTGAGCAAAGTCTGTGGCTTAATGTCTCTGTTTAGTAACAGAATTGCACAAAAAGCCTTAAAACGAGAAAAATTTGTTTCCAAAAATCAGTGTGATACTAGAAACAATTACATATATGGCAAAGGAAAATAGAGGGAGAAAAAAGAAAGAGCCAAATAAACCAACCTCTCACTCTTTTTCAGAATTTATTAAAAAATTCTTTCATAAAGTAGTCCAAACAAAATATGTAAAAATGCAACCTTCTCAGAGATTCATTATTTTCTTTGTTTGTTTAGAATCGCTCTATATAACCTGAAACCGTAGGTGCTGAAGTGTTTTCTTTAGCGACGGTTCAATAACATGTCGGAAGCTGATCAACAAGCCAAATGGTTCTTCTTAAATTTCTGTTGAGGTTGCCTCGTCAGTTGTCAGTGTCAGCGAAAACAGCGATAGAATAAAATAGGGGAAACATTGACTGAGACGTTGCGACTGGGAAGCACTTTTTTCACAAAAAAGAGAAAAAACGTCCCCTTCTCAAAACAAACTGTCTTGCCGCCTTTCGCCATTTCTACCTGCGCTTACCGTTCACTCGATGCCTGACAAAACATTTTTTTATGCATTTTTACACTCCACATGCGGGAAAAAAAACTCCGAATGGGAAGCTGGAAATTTTTTCCAACATAAAAAAAATTTTCTTCTGTTGTTTTAGTAGAATAACTCTATTAATTAATAGAATGTTACACGACATGACTCTGATCCGAAAGATTTCTCAAAGTTATTTAAAGAGTAATAAAGAGGAAAAAATACTACTATAATAATAAATAAATGGAGTAAAAAGAGGAATAAATAAGAAAGAATCAAGTCCATTTGGTGCTCTACTTTCATGTCATTTCCGTTTCGCATTGTTGATATAAAAAAGGCATATTTGAAATCCTGTAAGGATTCAGAGCACTTTCATCTTACCGCGTTGCTTTGCAAGGAAGGTTTTAGTAAGACGATCAAAGAATCTCTCAACTGTAGGGATTTCTGAGGGGAGTCCCACGGTTGCTTCATATTTGAGAGAAGGGGAATTTATTCGAACTTTAGTTCCTTCCTTCACCCCACGACCTTGTTCGATACACAGGATCTAGAAATATGAGTACTAGTGTCGAAAACGTTCTCTACAAGAGTATGCATTTCACGAAAAATATATAAATCGTGTTTCTCCTTCCGACAAGTGGTTGGTGTGAAATATACACGAATCGTGACCACTACTCAACGTGATTATCTGCAAAGGAATTGTTTCCAATTTTAAGCAGAGCATCATCCAATTGCAATTTCAAGATCAGAAAGGATCACGAAATCTATTCCGAAATGCTTCTTCTCCCTCAAAAAAAAAGCTTCACGGATTTGATGTTGCGCAAAAATCTAATTCCAATTAAGGCAGTGGTGGTTTTTATAAGACAAGTATATCGATTTCTTTGGAAAGATCGACGAATCGGTACGGATGTTGAAGCAAGAAGGGAAATTGATCTTGTGTAGCGTCTACGATAGTAGGAACTGGGAAGATGGATGGAAGGATGCAGTTCAACTCGGTGGAATGAGCATGTACCAGCGAGGCAAGAAGATGAACGAGAGGAAAGAAAATAGCAGGGAGTCTACCAGGGTCAAAGGTCGGGTACGTGCCTCCGTTCTTCAGATCTTGACTGGTCCGGTCGTGGCTCAAGCGCGGTAAAACACACCTGCCCGGGACCATCGCGTCGCTCGAACTCGTTACTCGGCCCACAAACTTATTAAATCCCCGGTAAATGACCACGGACCTACTTACTTCGACATCAATTTCTCGAACAGGATTTTACTTAAGGAAAAGGTAAACCTGTCGCTTTTTATCAAAATCTCTTCCCGTACTCGTACTTTTTCTTTCCGAGGAGCAAAGCTTCGTTAAAGTGGAGATTATTCTTCAAATATCTGATATAGAGAGGTGTATCTGAATTAGTCTAATTATTGAGTGATTTCGGTGGAACAGGTCGTAGTGCCATGGGTGAGAGGGAGAGGGTGGATCTAGAGAAAAGGAGAGTTTCTCTATCATTCTCTGCAGGAGTCTTCTTCTCCTTCTCAAGGAAGGTGTCCATGTCTCTCATCCCTCGGGGGAGGTCTTTTCTCGCCGGAGAGTGGCAATATATATACGCGTTCGCAGTTTTGGGTTTTTATCAGCCTCTCCCAACACTTGAGAGCATTCATGGTGGAGTGAGAGAGATGCGACGTAGATTGAGAGAACTGTCCGTGTGTGCATGAGTTGGGTGTTTACCACGTTCTGAAGGATTCCAGTACGCGATGAGATGGGAAGAGGATGATGGCCGCGTGCTGAGAGTTCCAGTACGCGTCGTGGTGACAAGTGGGTGGTGGCTGCGTGCTGAGAGTTCCAGTACGCGGTGAGGTCGAAAGGGGGTGGTGGCTGCTTATTGAGACAGGGGAGGTGCAAAGTAAGTGGTTTCTGCGCAGTCAGATTTCCACTACACGGGAGGAGGAGGTCGGTTCTGGGAGTTCCAGTACGTGGAAGGTGGGAAGTGGGTGGAAGATGGGTGAGGAATACGAACGTTGTCGCCTAGAGAAGAACACGCAGGTACTCGTAACTTTGGTCGAATACTTTATATGCACTAGGTGGCTGGGTGTAGGCGCCGGCCGGAAAAGAGTCTCTGTGTTATCGCCGGTCCGAAGACCGGGAATGAAGTCTCCTACATGATACCGCAGAGCTTTTTTATAGGAAGGCAAAGCGTAGGGCTGCGCAAGACTTCATGTGTTCCCGAAGGATGGACCGTGCTGATCCTGTCACTCTCGGCCAAAACTCTCTTTCTCTCTTTTTCTTCTTTTTCTCTCTTTCTCTTTCTTTCGGTTTGAGAGAGAAAGAAGGGCTTCGAGGCGACAAGGACGACAATAGTCCTAAGCAACGACCCTTTTCCTTTTATAAGTTAATTGTAATTGGCAAAACTAGTGTCTGCACGAGGGCATTAAGGCGAAGAATTAAATATTAATTTTCTCTTAGTGTTTTAAGAATGAAAGCGCGTATAACATATTTGTGTTCTCCACTCCAGTTCACAGAAAAACAGAAGTTAATTTAGGGTGCGGGTAATTTTCCAGTGAATAGAGTTCAATTTTTCACTTCGAAGCAAAAGAAGATACAATAAAATTGACATGGTAATCATGCCCAATGTGGTGGGTTAATCTCACCACGTGAAGGTAATTTTTGCTGCAGGTAAAGATTACACTCTGTTTTTCTGTATTGCAGTCCTGGATAAGTAGTCATTACGCTTGACAGACGCTTTCCAGACAAATAAGGGGCAAATTTCTAACGAAGCGAAAATAGTACAATCTGGCATGACACTACACGAACTTTTCTCAAAAGTTTCCAGCGGCGTGTCCTAGATTTGTAGAGAAGAGGAAAGTAAGAATGAAACTTGGACCAGTGTTTCAAAGTTTTGGTATACCGAAGTTCTAAAAAGCTTATGCACCTGCAGTGTTCTGCTTTGCCTGACAGAAAACTGATGCTTCAGGAAGAGGTGGGACAATCTTCTATGAAATATGCGAGAAAGACTTGAAAATGAAAAACAAATATCTAAATTTCATTAAAAAAACACAACTTTTCCACACTCGGCGGTTTGAAATGTCACTTGTAGTAATTAAATGACAGCGCAACTTCTTATCGATAGATCAGGTTCTGAATAAAACGGGTTACAACTTAATCGTGAAAAGTATAATTATACCTGAAATATCGAATTACAATGATCTCCGTGAAGTGATAAAGGTAAGGACTCAACTGCCATTAATTTTCGCAACCGCGACCATTAATAACTATGTCCCATTACGAGATTCTCGTTCCAGAAATCAAAAGGCGCATAGCATCGACGCATATGAGCAATTTATCGCGGTATGTTCAGTGGTGCAAACTCGCCTTGGCAGAGCGTTGGAAAAACTTTCATTGCGCGCCTCCGCCTCGGTTTACTAGCGTAAGGTCGTTTTACGATGTACGTTTTTGTGGTCGGATCGACAGGAGTCGTGATCGATGCACCGCGCTGCATCCACTGTGGCGCGAGCGGAATGTAGAGCCTTATAAGCATTATCCGCATATTACGACTTATTTATTCGATCGGTATGCATATGAGTACCTTTCCGTCCAGACATCGTAAAGTGGATGCGTTTCTTACGTCAGAAGAGTAACGCGTGTTTGGCGAGACCGTTTTACGAGTCTCGGTAGCGCAAAACATTTTCATTTTCTCACCACGTTTCGAATGCATTTTTTTAATTTCCCTAATGCACAAGAGCTTCCACCATTCTTCATCCCCGTGTGGAAGCCCCAGTTAAACAGCGTGATTATATTTTTTGTAAAGACTCAACTACTAATCATTAGCCTGGAAAAGTTGCTCTGAAATCTCACATTAGCGAAGGGATATTATGTTTTGAAACAACCCTCGGAGTTTATAAATTTTGGGACAAAAGTACTAAAAAAAGTACCAACTAATGTTTTTAAAATGTTTGCAAGTCCAAATTAATGTCCTGAAAAAGTTCAAAAACAACTCTGCTGTGGGACAATGTTGGTCGGAATAAAGAACTAGAAAAGTTCCAACTTAACGTGGAAAAAATAAAGTATAATCTTCACCCCGATTTTAAAGTAAGATTTACCCATCACGCTGGGTATGGTTACCATGTCAACTTTATTGTACCTTCCTTTGCTTCGATGCAAACAGACATTATCCACATAAAAATTACTCGCAACAGAAATTCACTTCTGTTTTATCTGTGAATTTTTGTGCTTGCAGAATTTATGTCCAAAAAAAAAGATACTGCTAAAACAGGACTAAAGTTTGAAAAGAAACTGGAATATCAGTCCTGTTTCAGCAAGGCTTTTTTGTGGAAAGAGTACTAGAAAAGTCCCTCCTAATGTTTTTTAAGGATTACAAGTCTAAATTCATGTGCCAAAAAATTTCAAACCCTGCTGCGGCAGGTTTTTGAGGACAAATTTACTAGAAATATTTAATCAGTGGGGCCAATTCGTTTTGAAACATGCCGGGTGAAAAGCTTTAGTACGACCATCCCCTCAACCTTTTTCGTCAAAAACATTTTCGAAGAGCAAAAACAACGTATTTTTGCAAATTTTGGGAAACTCTGCTTTTATTTTACATTCTTTCCCACTACTTATTTAAACTATTTTTTGCTCTTTCCAGTCACCTTTTACACCTAACATTTTCCATATATCGACTGCTCCTATTGAGAAAATAGAAAATCGTCATGGCTGCTAACCAAAACGCAACTCATGCCCTCTGTACTGAATATATACAAATTTCAATTTACTTACTATTAAGGGCATGAATTGCGTTTTTATTAGTAGCCATGACGATTTAATACTTTCTCAATGGGAGCTTCTTAGAAATAACAGAGAATTTTTTACAAAAACTTTTGAAGTTAGGGGTTCGGATAAGATTTGACTTTTTATTACTTTTGATTCAAATTCACTACACCACCTTCAGAATTGACTTCATTACATCATTGTAAATTTTTCTACCTTCTGCATAGTTACTTAGCATGTCATTCAAGAGTCTTGTCCAAGTCTGAACGTTAGATTCTTCATTTTTTAAATTTACAAGAATTTCCGAGTGAATTTGAATGTTGGATCTCAAAGTGGAATTTAAATTTTAGCTTACCGTAAAATGGGATAGAGTCGCTCATTTAAGCCCCCAATTTTATGTTTCAACAATTTGTATCATATTTCCTGATGAAAAAATACAAGACTTGTCATTTTTTTCATAAGTACAGATGCCAAACCTTATTTAGAAATTTATTTGGTGCAAATTTATTGGTAAGCGATTTTACCCCGTTTTACGATACTCTGAATTTAATTTTTTAAATGTTAGCTTCTGCTTCTCTTTACTGTGATTTAGCCATACAATGAATAATGCTTTTACATCAAGTAAAAGGAACTGATCGTAATCGAGGTCACGGAAGATTCAGGGCGAGCAGAAATTGGAAGATGTCCCTTAAATAAAATGGTTGGGTGAGGAAAAGCTAATATGGGCTTGTTTGCACCCTTGGTGGGGAAGTTCGCCGACGAAGCGTTTTCGGTGGTGTTTAAAGGACCAAGTTGGTATAACCGGGATGCCGTGATAAATCTGGGTGAACCCCTGTTCTCCCCTTCACTCCCCTTACCCATTTATTCGTTCCGACCCGTTAACTCGACATATCCTATTCTACCTGCGAGAAGGTGCTTTTATTCACGTGGGTGTACACATCCGACGACCCGGAACCTTTCCTTCGAGACGGCAAATCTCTCTCGTATCTAGTTCCTGCCCAGTTCCACATACAAAGTACGACGTGCGCCAAGTTGCATTACATATATTTATCTCGTTAGAGCCGACGTTGCGGTCGTCGCGCCAACGAATCGCGCCGTAACAGTCTTCTGTGATTCGCCAGTAACGCACCCTACTTTATGCAGTCATCCGTGCAGATGATTAGATTCGAGAGACGCATCGGAAATGTGCCTGCTCGATTTGCTTCGATATCGAAAATTTCAATGCTGATTTGGCGGGACTCGTATTGTCGATACCGAAGGTTCGAATTTTCGGAAATTTCGATTGAACGGATCAAAATTTGGAGGAATTACGATTTGGGTTTTCGGAAAGATGTTACGTGTGAAGAATATACGTTTGGAGGTGTTGCAGGGGAAGTTCGAAAAGAAATTGAAATCAAGAAACGGATTTTCGAATTTGTTGCCAAGATTTGGTATAATCATTTTCTAGAGGAACCTTGTGCACGAAAAACTCTTGACAATGACATGTCGAATTTCACTATAGCGATAAATCATCTTGCTAAATTTAGTGATGGGGTCTTTCAACAAATTTATTAATTAATAAGGGCAGGAAGTCTACCGGTGGTAGGAAATTACATTTATCGGAAATTTCGTAAGAAATCGAAGACACTGTGTATTCAAGAAAACTGCAGAGTCAGAGTCGCGTTGCTCAATTTTAAATAAAGTAGATCATGGCTGTCTTCTTACATGACGTAGTCTTCGTGTAACGAACTTAAACAAAGATCATGAGGACAAGAAATTTGATTAATGCTTTGAAATTACAGACAAAGCGAACCTTCTATAAGAATGAAGTTGTCAATTTTTTGCAATCTTTTGACCCAATTTGGGATAAAAGATGAACTTTTAAAATTTTTTGAGAAAGATTTTTTGAAAAGTGAATCAAAAATTAAAATCTATAGAATATATACATCCCTGAGTAAATCAGCAAGTATCAAGAGTCTTTGGTCGTGTCTCGACTTGAGCTAAAGAGACGCGGCTTTACCATTAGCCGACACCCATCGTGCATCGCATGTGCAGGCGATCCGCTAATTGGCAAACATCGGCTCGCCGCTTATCGCGATTGACATACGATTTTTGCGAATTATAACTGGGCTTGGCTTTTCGTCCCTTGTATCTTGTGTAAACCTTCTCCATAATATGCTACCGCATCGATAAGATAGATCCGATGAAAAAGGGCGCCTGTAGGAATCGATCTTCATACATTAAACATCTACTCTATATTTTTCTAACCACAGCTTTTCGCTTTTCTTCTTTCCATAAATCTGAATTACAATCGCTCTTCCCTTCTTCTTTGTTCTTTCAATCCCTAAACAAAAGTTTGCAAAAATAATGATTATTACAGCATACCGTCGAGGAGTATAAAGACACTTTCAAAACTCGCTAAGAACATGCACTCACTTCTTGCATGATATGTTCGAAACAGAATGAGATATGATAATTAAAACAAAAGTATTGGAAAGTTTATTAAATTCCGCGTCAAATGAGTCTTGCTTGAAATATTTTGGATGAAGAGATACAAAAAGGAGAAGGATTATATGGAGTGAGGACACCTACAAAACTAGCGATTGAAAACATGCAGTCACTTATCGCATGATATGTTCGGAAAAAATGAGATAGAATAATTTGTAAAAAGGCATGAGCAAGATTATTGAATTCCTCGTCAAGTGAGCCCTGTCTGAAATATTTTGGATGAATAGAGACAAAAAAGAGAAGGACTGTATGAGGAGTGAGAACACCTAAAAAACTAACGATTGAAAACATGCAGTCACTTATCGCATGATACGTTCGGAACAAAATAAGATAGAATGATTTATAAAAAGGCGTAAGAAAGGTTATTTCATTCCGTGTCAAATGAGCCCTGTTTGAAGTATTTGTTATGAATAAAGACTGAGTTAGTGAGTAAGAAACATCGATCTAATTTCGGATTTTTGCCAATTTTCATGATTCAATTTTAACTTCTGGCACAATCTATGAAAATTAGGGTGAAAGATTGAAAGTCGTGCAAAATGAACCTTGAAATCGTATCTTTAAAATGAGTTCGAGAAACTTTAAACACGTTCACTGGTTTATATATATATATATATTCAGTGAATTGGAGTACCAACACACTGTGAATTTCTTTCGACCAATGAAAAAGCAGTGGATTCAGATGTCCATGAATCATATCTATATTTGTCAATTTTTAAAAACAAACGTAAGTTTCGACCTTTCATTGCAGGTCTTCTTCAAAGGTAACGTAACCTAAGTCACTTTAAAGTAATTTAAAATTACAAACTGCTACAAAATTTAGAATTATAATTAAGAGAATTGTATAAGGTTTTTTTACATGTAGTAATATTGAGAAATCCAAAAACATTTCAATTCGTATTATTTCATAGAGACATGATTTTTGGAGTAAATCAAAAATTAGTTTTCTTCACAACGAAGATAAAAGAAAATAGTAATTATTGTAAATAACAAGATTGAAATTTAGTTGAGAAAGACATTATAAGCACTGAATTGAATCCTAAAATTTTAAGAGGATCCAATATTTTAAATTTAACTAAATTTTAAAACTAAAACGAAGTATTGTGTTTTGGAAGAACAAACATAGACTAACGAATACATTAGAGATGAAGCCCCTTTTACATGAGAAATTAAGAAAGGCGGATACTAAAATGAAACTCTTAATGAACAAAGCGCGCCAAAACAGAATTGAAATAAAAAATTGAAAATTGATTGAGTCATTGTATAACGTTTATAGACAGAACTGTTAGAAAATGCTTTGATAAATTTTATTAATATTTAACATTTCATTTTCTTGATTAATAGAAATTTTAATATATTTGTTTATGAAAATAGACTCAATGATTCTTCTCTTATGAGTACTGTTCTCTCGAGCTAAAATTTTAATATTTTTAAGTTCAAAATCAAAATAATGATCGAATTGCCAAAATGATCAAAATGATCATATTGATATAACGGTCGAAAGAAATTCACAGTGTGGTAGTACTCCAATTCACTGAATATATATATATTTAATACATAAAATTCACAGAACCTCTTTTTTCACTACAGTTCAAGGTAAGTTATGAATATTCCACTACTTACCCACTCGATAAATTCTACATTTTTCAAATGAATTTCGATGCTTAGCTTTTTCAATACCTTAAAAATCAATACTCTTTACCGCAACCAATTTATCTAATTGTCTCGATAATCAACAAAACTATTCCCTATGGAATAGTGTCTCATATTAGATGTCTTTCCCACTTTTTCCATTACAGAATGCTTATCATAAGCCTAGCTTTAGAATAATTGATATTTGTGAAGCACTTTTCTCTCTAAATCTAAATTAGTGAAAAGCTACGGTTTGACGCAGTCTGTCAGTAACCGGCTGCGCTAGGGATTTTCGCTTTTCCGCAGTTTTCCAATCCCCTGACCGAATGTTCAGGCAAATGCAAGCGCTTCCAATACATAATCCGGGTGCAGACGGTAGGGTATTTCAGAGATTGAAAAAACCTACAGGATTGAGTACGTTAGGCATTGTTTAGGGGCTTATTATGAGAGCTGGGAGAGGGATTTTAGATATGTAAAAACCCGAAAAGGGTACACATGGAGAAAAATCTAATCTGATCTAATCTAGCTAATAATTAGTAAACATGATTTAGAGAGATGTAGAGAGTTTATGTTACTCTTATCTATACTTTTGTTTAAAACAAAGTATGTATTTATACTAAATACAACTTCTTTGCATTGGAGGACATCATTGGCTGAGGATAACAATTGACTGGGATCCAATCGGCGACCAGCGACTCAACCACCGAAGATCCGGCCTCATTCGCGGTGCGCCGGAATGACGGAGTGGATCTCGATCATTCTGGAAGAATGTGCCGATCCATTGTCATGTCGAGTCGCCATTCTCGTCCGCCATTTAGTGCTCCTAACCTCCCCCACATAACGGACTCACGGCTACTCGTTTCGCGAACCTGCCTCTCCTCCATTCTCTTGAACGAGTTCCTCTCTCTTTTGATGCCCTCTCCCTTCGCCCCTCGCCAATCTCTCACTCCCACCCCCTGCCAATCACCTACTACCTTAACGCCCCCTTCTATATTTTGCGTGGGTTGTTCGATCGAACGGGAGATTAATCAACGTCCTGAGCACAGGATGCCGTCAAGGTTATCGATGTGTGCACACAGAAAAAACTGAAGTTAAGTTTTGTTGCAGGTAAAATGTTCCGCGGTTAAACTTTACGTCAGGGGCGGAGACTTCTAAGAAATATTGGGGGGGGGGGGGCACAAAACTCGTAGGTTTACAAGTGAAATTTCCAAGAGTGGAGGGGGTATCAAGT
>JAUMHM010000049.1:7502695-7540201 GCA_032362435.1 Melikaiella ostensackeni
TTAATCAGACTATAAACTGCACCAGACATCACGTGTCGTTACTCTTCGAACGCTTCTCTTTCTCAAAATCGCATTTTTCACTTGCTTGATGCTTCCACCAAAAAGGAAAAATTTCAAAATCCACTTTTACGAGTATTAAGACTGAAATGAAATCTACTTTCTTGTGAACTTTTATAGGGGCTAAAAGCAGAACACAAAAAGCTCACAAATCAAAATTAGGCTCCATAATACCTCCTTTTCGGCTCATTAGAGACAAATGTCTTCTACTTGCAGAATAAGTCTCCGGAACTTCCGCCTCGGGACGATTAAAAAAAATATTATTTTTAGTCTAACCTGCGCCGAAAGTATGCCTTTTCGTGCATTTAAAGTGTAGGCAAAGTGGATTTTTTCCACCCGGAGATGAAGTGAGCGCAAAGTAGCTTTTTGCGCCCGTTTTTTTAGTCCCGGGTGGAAAAGGCTACTTTTTGCCCGCTTAACAATATATATACATTCGCAGTTTTTATACGGAATATTGATTAAATTTTTCTTTGTGTGTTTCAGGTAAGCAAAATCAACTTTATACCTAACTTTTTAAGTGGGACCTAAACTGTAAGTTTATTTAAAAAAAATTTTTTTCAAAACAATCTCTACCAAAGTCATCTTGTGTAACAGAATTGCACGAGAAGCATAAAAAGGGGAATATTATGTTTCGAAACATCAGTATGATTGGCTCATAAGAGACAATTATATAACAAGGAAAACAGAGGGAGAAAAGGGAAGGAGTCAACCAAAACCAACCTCTGACTCTTCTCTTATTCTTTCTCCGTCTTTTTTATACTTCTAAAGGAAACCAACATGCTTCGAAGCCAGCTTATTAGACGTCCTCATCAGGGATTATTTATAGGAAAACGACAAGTGTGAAAATAAAAACATAGAAATTAATATGAAATGTTCTTTAGTCTATTTTTCCATTCTTTAGTGAAAATTAATTTGCTCCTATCGAAATTGTGATAGAAAAGAATGATCAATGTATCCAATTAATAATTCATTTCCCCAATTTCTGTCAATGTCGTTGAAATCCATACTTTTAAAAAGGAACGATCAACAAAAATCAACTTCCTGCATAGAAACTGCACATATAGGATTTCAAAATTTGTCACACATTTATCACAATACTAATTTAGCATATATGTATTTCAATTGTTCAAACCCGAAAATGATTGTCAGAAGTCACTTTCATAATCTTAAAATTTTTTGCTTTTAAAAAAAAACTATTAAAGTTGCGACCCTGAGGCCTACTTTTCTATCTATAGTTGACCGTTGATAAGCATAGAAAAAATACTGAGATTTCTGGGAGGAATTGTATAGAAATTCCCAATTTTATGCCGCAAATAATTTTGGGGTGGAGGAGAAGGAATTGAGGAAATGGAGGGGACAGAAGACTACTATGCTGGAAGCTTTCCTTTTATTCCATTTTTTTTAACGGTTCAAATTCAAGCTCGGAGCATGAGAAGTTGCTATAAAAAATAAATTTCGCTTTGTTACAATTGTCTTTTTTTGTTAACCATGGTTTAAAACTAAGAAAAATGAGAAAATTCTTCAATTCTGTGATGGCCTGTTAAAGATGGCTCAAATTCAAGCTCGGAGCATGCAGAATTGCGGTAAATAATCAAATTTACTTTTTTATAGTATTCTTTTTTTGTTATTCGTGATTGAAAATTAGGAAAAATGAGGAAATTTGTCAATTTTGTTTTTTTTTAGACTTCTATGCTGGAAGCTTTTCAGTTAGTCCGAGTTTCTTCTAGGATGGCTCAATTTGAAGCTATAGGCATGTAGTTGTTCAATAAAAAAGAAAACTTGCTATGTAATATTCTTTTTTTCTATAATTCGCGAAAAAGTGACAGTTTTTCCGCCTGTTTTCCGGGTAAAATTGACCGATTGGTTTCCGATGAAGTGGGCGCATGCGCAGTGTCGACTTTGCACGTTACTAGGGAAAAAATTGAAAGAACACAGGGAAAGAAGAAAACTAGGGTGAAAAAAGTAAACTAGCGGACATTAATGGACGAACCCTGTGGTATGCTTTAGTAAATGAGAAAATGGGTTTTTTAGACCACTATGCCGGAAGCTTTCCCTTTAGTCTAATTTTCTTCGAAGATGGCTCAAATGGAAGCTATTGTCATGTGGAATTGCAACAAAAAACAAAATTTGCTATTTTATAGTGTTCTTTTTTGATTATTTCTATGCTGAAAGCATTCCTTTTAGTCTGATTTTCTTCACCTACGAAACCTTTCTTGATGTGGCTTCCCACCCGCTTCATGAACTGATTTTTTTTTATTTTGTCAATTTGTCAGAAGTGACAAAATATCAACCTCATCGTAAATACTTTTTGCAAAGGGAAAGTTCTCACTATCCAATTGCCCATCGATATAAAGTGCAGTGTTCAAAATCACGACGCAAGCATTGATTGTAAATAGGAAACCTCTCAGGAAATGCCAGATTTTTTTAACTAGCCTTATCCCACTTGTTGGAGAAAGAAATGGTCACGAGGCTCTTATTTTCTACAAAGCTCTCCCACTGTCTAATGAGCCGAAAAGAAAGTAGTTGGAAGTCTATTCTTGATTTATGAATTTTTCTTTTTCTGCTTTTGGTGCATAAAAATAGTTCATAAGAAAGTAGATTTCATTTCGATCAAAAAATTCTAAATAAGACACTAAGTTCAAGATTTGTTCCAATCTGCGAGGTTGGCATGTTTACGATTAAGATTTCTTTTAATTGGTTCATAAAAGCTTCCCTCAATCTATCAAAAGATATATGTTTTTTGTTTAAATATTCTTCGAAGGATGTTTATGAAATAAGAAATTTTTAGAAATATGTGATTGTTTGGATTATTACTTTTCTCGATTTTAAAAATGGAATAATCTGAATAGATTGGTTTTGAATCAACTAAACATTTCAAAAATATTTTTTTCCCTGCATTACTTTTTATTGGAATCGGAATCCTTACTCGGTAGGGCCAACGATTGCCTCGACCTGCACCGTAATTCTCAGTCTGGGCAGAAGGTATTAAGCCGAAACCGCGAAGGAAATAAAAGAAAGAGTCGAGGCGAAAAAAAAAAGTATCATCGAGGCTTCGTTGAGTTTGCAACGAATGAGATTGCTTTAAGAGAAAAGAATTTAAATCCCCTTTACCAGTAAGTCAGAAACGAACCTTGAGTAAGACTAAAGTTTTATAGTACTTCAAAGTACTTTCCTTGAACATGCCTCGTTTATTAGCCACTTTAAAGCTCTCTTTTTTCACTGAATTAAAAACACATGTGCACAATTTTTAATAATACTTTAATGGGAACAAAAGGCTTCTCAACTTTTTTGTGAACGTGACTAAAATTAATGATATTTCCGGGATCTTTGAATTTGATTCCTTTGAATTCTTTTGAATTCAACCTGCATCTATGGAATTCCCTTAAAATCCACTGAATTCAATGGAATTTTTTTGGACTTTCAAGATTTTCTTCCATTTATTTGGATTATTTCAAATCATTCACCCTGAATTCTTTCAAATTCATCTCAAATTCATATAAATTTCAGTCAATTCTCTTGAACTTTTTTTATTCACTCAAATTCTTCTAAAATCATTTAATTCTACTCACTTTGATTTTTTTTCAGTTTTTTCTGAACTCATTCTGAAGTCTTTTAAACTCAACTTCAATTTTCAGGCATTTCATCACATTCTTTTGCATTCCTTCGAAGTTTTCTGAGTTCACTCCAAACTTAATAAATTAATAAATTTTTAAAATATTTTTTAATTGTTCTCAATTCATTTGAGTTCTGATGAACTCCATCGAATTTTTCTCATTTCCCTTAAATTCTTCTAAATTCTCTCGAATTTTATTCAATTTATTGTTTTTTAATATTTTTTAAATTTTTGTTCACTTCAATTAAATTTGGTAGAATTCAACCTGAATTCTGTTCATTTCCATTTCATCCAATTCAATGGAAATTTTTTGCTTTCTATAATTTTGTTGAATTCACTCAAATTCTTACGAATTTCATCAAAGTCTCTTGGATTCCCTTGAATTTTGCTAAATTCATTCCAATTTTACTGAAATCAATGGAATTTTTTGGATTCTTTTCAATTCATTTGAATTTCAATTAAATTGTTTTGAATTCTCATGATTTATCCTGAATTCGTTATAATTCACCTGGAATTTTCATAAATTTCATCGAATTCTTTTTAATTCAAAAAAACATAAGTTACATTATAAATGCACATTAGTCAATTTCAGTCCATTTTCAGGTTAGAAATTAGTCACTTTTGGTCACTTTTTCGGTTTAAATAGGTCAATTTTTCACTATTTCCAAGGAAATTAGGCTGTAGCAGCCCTGCCGTAATTATTATTTTCTATTTATCTTATGAAGTGCTCTTTCAATGAAAAGGAAGCTGATCTCTTTAAAAATATAATTAAGAAACTTTTTTATGTACTCGGTAGTCGGTTCAGTCATTCAGATTTGAGGAGTGTAGACGACTTTTTTTCGTTTTATTAAAAGTAATTTCGAGCTCTTCGAGCCGCAACAATGCAGTGGTCATAAATTTTCGGTACCCCTTTTTGCCGTGGTGAAGACGTTCGTAAATAAGAAAAGACACCGCAGTTAATGTCACCGAAGCAGCGATGCCCCTATTAGTCGCTTTATTAGACCCGGGATGACGTTGCAATGACCGCACGCAAGCTGCTTTTCTGTTTTGACGGCTCGTATTTTCTGTTCTTCGGGAGCGGGGCCAAAAGTTTAGAGGCGGATTTCTAAGTATAGCGAGCGAAACCTCCCTCGCTTTTGCAAGCGATCATACCATGAAACGTACAGCTCACGTCGAAATCCCCACGTGGGAATCGCAATAATACACGAGAAACGAAAAAAAAAACAGAGCAAAACGACTCATAAAAACCGACATGTATTCGGCAGTGAAACCTCGTTTCTCACTTTTAGTAAAAGATGAAGTGGGTTATATCGACCCGCAAAGTTTCATGCGAATTATTTCATTCTCGTGATAAGATAAGATTTCGGTTTGACTCAGTTTTAATGCACTTTTCCTGTTCGTGTGCGGAATGAAGGGTACCTGATCTTATCAAGAATTGCAAGTAACGTGGAAAAATAAATACATTACACAAATACCCACGTGAAAAAGCACTGCATTGCTCCAGCGTGGGTCAAGCATGGAACAGAATTAGTTGAAACATGGCTGAAGACTTGGACAAACATGTATCGCTGCATGGCTCTTGGCCGCCAGTCACGGTTTACCTATGCAACACATGGATGACGATTTCAACATATTTGTTAGCAACACGATGTCGACTTCAGGTGTGGTCCCGATGTCCGTCTGTCTTTCGCTCACCTTCTTCGGAAAAGTTTACTTTTTAAGAATGATTCCGAGCACCAGGTCGGCTTCAAATGTCCCGACACCTGAAGTCGACCTGGTGCTCGGAATAATTTCTAAGAAATAAACATCTCTGAAGAAGTTGAGCGAATGATACCCGGATCTTGAGACGACACCTGAAGTCGACCTGGTGTTTGGAATAATCCTCAGGAAGTAAACTTCTTCGAAAAACTTACGTGAAAGACCTCTAATGCTTGTCTGGACTTATTTAATTTTCTTTTAATCAAGACAGAACTCGAAAATATGGTTCTTTTAGTTCTAAAAATTACAAGACGTTGCTAACAAATATGCTGAAATCGTCTTTCAAGTGTTGCTTGAGCTAACCGTGGCTAACGGCCAAAAGCCATGTTTAAGCCCTTAAGCGATAAATGTTTGTCAAAGTCTTGAGCTATGTTTCAACAAATTTTGTCCCATGCTTGACCTATGCTTGAGCAATACAGTGCTTTTTCACGCGAGTATATGCATAATAGGTATTTCAAATATGTTGTACATAATACTGTACTTTATTTTATAGTCGCACAAAAGCGAGTTTAGAAGTAGAACAAATATTCTTTCTGGTTTGGGAATATTTTATAACTTGCATACAAAGTAGAGCTTAGCCATCATCGGAAAAATAGTTCAATCCTAATTCCAGGGATTAGAGGCTGAGCCGTTGAGTGATAAAATCCGATAAGGGAATAATTTTTGTAGTATTGAATAACTGTGATTGGAGCAATGTGTCTCGTAACTTCGTCGAAGTAAATTGCTACTGAAAAGGAGCTTAAGGGATTACCATTTATGTCGAAATCCGGGCACTTAACGAAGGTAACGCTAAACGCGATGTCCGTTACACTTTAAACGTCGCATTCGAAGTCCTCCCACGCGGAACAAGAGGGTATGAATCGGGTATTGTTCCTGCAGATCCAACCGATGCATTATCATTATTCATAAGCAGTACGAACGCGTTTCAAGTCGAGTTATGGTCGAACAGACCGAATACATACCCATTGTTGCTTGTGTACTTGCACTTTGGAGTTGCCGTAAAACTATACAAACGATATCTTAATATCCCGTGACAAAGAGGACGATATCATTTCAGATAGGATCCTTTTTATGTCTTGTTGTCTTACTATAGGACAATAGATTGCGCTTGAGTAGGTGATATAAATAACACTTCAAGTCATGATTATTCAAGATTATCATTTTTAATTTAGTGATGCATAAAGAGCACATATAAATGTATTCATAATGTAATGTAATGTAGGAAAATTAACTATCGAACTAGTAATTCTCATGAATATGAAACTATAGCAGTGAATTTATAATTTAAAGCTCCATATATTACACGAATAACGTTGAGCTCTGGCTTAACTCTTATGATGATGCCGGGATTCAAGTTCCGTGAATATTAATTTCAACACAACAGATATTTGAAATGTTTGTTAAACATTTGGAAAGTTCTAGAGCTGCTCAAATAATCTGATATTGGGAATGGAATATGGTTGTTAAACATATTTCGTGATGTTAATCTTGCAAACTGTATTTTTTCCGGTTTGTAATTAAGTGATGCAAGTGGTAAAAGTGTTATTTGTAAGAAACCCATTCCTATCATTTATTTCATTAAATCTACACGGAACCTAACACAGTGCGTTTCAGCCAATGATAGTTATAATGAAAATGTCAACAAAATCTGACTACGGTACTTCAATTTATTTGGGGGATGCATCAAATGCACACCATACAATTGACATTTTGTAATTTTCTCAACAAATGTGGATTGATGTACTTTTCATAGAAAAACGAGATGAATGTTGAAATATTTCACAATATAAATGATCGGAGATGTTTAAGAAGAAGCATTCTTTCAAGCTTTCGAGATCGTTTTTTACACTTAACGTCCAACGATGTACTTTTGGTGACATATTATGCCGGATGATGTTAATAGTCCGTCGTTTGACAGCACGGTGGGGTCATTTTACGCTAATGTTAAAATCTGGTTAAAAACTGATGTGAAACATTTTATTGTACGCTGTTCTTATCAATATGTGCCGTCAATCCGTTCACCATTAGACTTTTGATGTATTTTCGATGCAAATGCTTCAAGTGTTGATCACATACTATTGAGAATTTTTCAAAATCACTTTTTGTCATTCTCAATGTGAAGACCGTTGACATCATTGCTTTTGGCAATAACATATTTAGCCAGATTTTCTCGACATTTTTATAACACCTATCATTGGCTGAAGTGCACTGAGCTTATTCCTATGTGATAAATTGTTCCGGGAGAAAAACTGTGATTTGATAAAAGTTGAGCTGTTAGTTTTTATTGCAAAGGGATGATCTGTTCCAGGAAATCATGGTACCATCTTCTTGTATTAAAGAGAATTATTGACTTGTGCCATTTAGTGGTGTATTCTCGCAAATCACACCTTTTCCAACTGGCAGTTCCGCACAATAACGACTCTCGGCGATACGGAGTAGCGCCCTTCAACACACCGTCGGTACGGAGAGCCCATCTTGATAGAGAGAATTTATTGCGAGGTCGGGATGTCCATTCCGGCTTTAAGCCACTTACTTTATCCTTCCTTTTTTTCCCCAGAAGAAAACCGCTTGCCGTAGAGGCGCGCGCTCGTGATCGCGGTTCCGAAGATTTGCTCTCGTCGACCGCAGAACGTAAACGAAGACCGCGAATGTACAAGTTCAAAAACCACAGAAACGAGGGGTACATCTATAAAAACCTTTACTTATTATTATTGCCGTGAGCGCTTTTGATCCTGCTGACCTTGATTCAACGCCTCGATGAATTTGTCCCACTTGTTTTTTCATTTCGGTTACTTTTTTTCATTTTTTTCACTCTTCTGTATTCTATTTTCTCTCTTTTTTTCGCGGTAGAGAAATAACTGGACGAACACCTTCTCAGGTAGTCCCTCTCTTATCGTATAATTCGGTCCTATCTTGAAGAGGTTCGTGTATCCTTGTCAATAGTGAAAACACATGCCTATGTAAATGCGCGATGATAAACTGATAGGGACGCCTCTTAGACTGGAAAGAATGTTAAATAGGGTGTTCTAAAAAAACCTGATATTTTTTTATTCGAATGGAAAGAATATTTTTTTAATCCAAGATATAGTACCAAACGAATAATTTCTTCAATTCAAAGAGGAAAAACGTCATCAAAAATGCGAGGGGTCCATGCAATCCTTTGCAATCTCAAGCAATCTTTTATAGTCCTCTGTAATATCATACAATATCTATAAAATCTCTATACAATTTCGTGCAATCCCATGCAGTTCTTTGCAATCCCATTCGCCATTCTAGAAAAATCATTATAGAAAATCTTTATAAGAAAATAGTATAGAAATAAATAATGTTAAAATATTGGAAGCATTGATGCAAAAAATAAAGAAACTGCAGACGAATGATTTATTTACTCAATGTGGGATTTTGAATTATTGAAAGGGATTTCACAGGATTCTACAAATTTCAAGAGATTTTACAGAATTCCAAAAAAGTGAAAAGATTGAAAATACATCAATGGATTTCAACGAATGTCAAAAATTTTCGAGGAATTTCAGAGAATTTTCACATATTTGAAGCAATTTCGTCAGATTTCATAAAAATTTCACAAGATTTGAATTTATTTCAAAGATTTTCAAACATATAGAGGGATTTTAAGGGATTTCAATGGATATCGAGAGACTTCCATGGATTTTAAGGCTTTTAATAGGATTTCAGAGAGAAACATTTCAAGTGATTTTAGAGGATTTCAAAGATTTCGGAAAATTCCCGGAGATTTTAAGGGATTCCAAAAGATTTCAAGAGATTTGAAAAATGACGATGGAATTAAAAGAATTTTGTAGGATTTCCAAAGATTTCCTCAGAACTTTGGAAAATAAATGTAATGAAATTTCAAGGGATTCCTAGCGATTCTAAAGATTCCAAGGGATTTGAGATATTTCAAGAAATTTCACAAGATTTGAAGGATTATATTGAATTTCCAAAGATTTGAAAGAATTCAGGGGATTTCAAAGATTCCTAGAGATTTTAGCGTTTTTTTCAGAGAACATTAATAAATAAGCTTAATTAAACTTATATTCAAGGGATTTGAAATAATTTCTACTTATCTTAATGGATTTTTGCGATTCCCAAAGATGTCAAGGGATTTTAAGGGATTTCAATGAATTTCACAAGATTTGAAGGATTTTATTGAATCTCGAAGGATTTCAAGGAATTTGAATGATTTGCTTTAGATAATCTTAATGAAGTAGTTAAATTTGATTTACATTAATGGAATTTCGAATGATTTCTACTTATTTTAATGGATTTTTGTGAGTTCCAAAGGTTTCAAGGGATTTCAACGAATTTCCATTAAACTTTAGGGAATGAATTAAATTTTATTTCAAAGGATTTTTCTACGGATTTCAACAATTTTAAAGTAGATGATGGAATAAAAAAAAATCAAAGAATTTTAATGATTTTAAGTTTTTTTTAAATTTTCCTAAGAATTTCAAGAGATTTCAAAAATTTCAAGGGATATCAAAGAATTTTGTAGGATTTTCAAATATTGGAAGGAATTTAAAAGAATTTCACAAGATTCAAGGGATTTTCTAGAACCTCCAAGTATTTTAAAGACTTTGGGGGGTCTTACGAATTGTAAGGAATTTCTAGAGAACTTCAGGGAAGAAATTGAGTTTATTTTATTTTTGGGAGACTTTGAATGATTTCTGCAGATTTATATTTCAAAGATTTCAAAGGAATACAAAAGGGGTTGAAAGATTTTGAGGGATTCCTACGGATTTTAACAGTTTTCAAAGATTCTAATGGATTTAAAAATATCTCCAAAGGTATTAAAGGATTTCAAGAGACTCCAAAGGATTTTCATGGATTTAAGTTAAATTTCAATCGATTTTAAAGACATCAAAGTAATTCACAGATTTTTTCTTTGTAAAGTTTATTTTTGCAAAATGGCTATTTTTATATACTTCTATATTAGATTATGAGTGGTCTGAAATAAATCGTTCCTTTGCAGTTTCTCTACTTTTTACAATAATTTATTCAATATGTATTATTTATTCCAATGCTGATTATCCTACAATCGTTTTCTCCATAATGATTTTCAAAAATGAATTTCCTATAATCCATGCAATCTTTTGCTATCTCATGCAATATTTTTCAATCATATATAATAATCAATCTTTTGCAATCTATTCTACACCAAAAATTCGAGTAATTAACCCCTCGGAAAAATGTTAAAGAAACGAATTTTTAAATTAGAAAAAACATTCTCTCTGGGTGTTGCTCCTCATTTTTCATAAAAAAATCCTTTCTAAAAATAAAACATTTTTCTACATATCAACGCTAGTTTAAATCTACAGGAACTTTTGCCTTTTTTCCTCTGATCGTTGATTCCCGCTCGAATTTTCGTTCGCGGTTTTATTTTTGGTTTGGGCGCAGAGTCAAGTTGAAAAAAAGTCGTGTGGTTTTCGTGTAGTCTTCGTGGGCAGTGCGTATAAATTCCGAGAGTGCCAATGGAACCGCGACAGTTGGCGTCCTCATGTAAAGCACTGAACGAGAACAGAGAGAAACCGGCGAGCAACGGCCAATTAATAATAACGAGGAAGGCAGTTTTGGCGTTACGGAAAATTATCGCTTTTAATGCTGCATAGGCCAGCGTAACATCAACTCCACTCTCAACAATCAAACATCGCGTATAAAAATACATATACTAAATGCGTACACAAATACGCATCTATTCTGCTCGATTGTACTTGTTTCCAGGTCGTTCCGGTTTTATTTGCGAAATGCAAAATTCGCGATCCAGTCACAAAATTTCTGAAACAAACGGCAAATTCGCTGAACATCCCCTGAATAATTAGTGCGCTGAAAATGAAAGTAGTCTGGCGATATTTGCGATCCCAGTAATGCTCAAACGCCCCTCTCGAAAGCGATTGCCTGTTCCAACGAGCTTTTTGTCCGTGGCCCTTTTGTTAACAAGCCGACCTACACAAAGCTTGCAATTTTTCTCTGATTTCCAGGGCTTTTAGTCACTTTTTCTCTCAAATCACTTTTTAGACACTTTTTTTAGATGAAATCACTGAAGTCACTTTTCTTTCAATAAATTAAAACAGAGAACCCAAGGTTAACCATTATTGAATACATGTCTACACCTATTTCTAAATTTTCTTCAATTCTTTTGAATTCCTTGGAATTCCTTCGAAATTTACTAAATTCAATGGATTTTTTTTAAATTTGAACACTTTATTCCATTCACTTGAATTATTTTTAATTCAACCTGAATTCTTTTAAATTTATCTTGAATTCGTATGAATTTCATCCAATTTTCTTAAATTCTCTTGGATTCTTCTAAACTCACTCCAATTTTACTAACATCAATGGAATATTTTGGATTGAACATTTTTTTCAATTCATTTGAAATTCCACCTTAATTCTTTAAAATTATTTTGAATTTTTTGAAGTTTTCGTGTTTTTTTTCCTTGGATTTCTAAATTCACTCAATTCTACTCAATTCAATGGATTTTTTTTAGTTTTCTTAAATTCAATCTTGTCTTTCAAACTCATCTTGAATTCTTAGACATTTCATCAAATTCTTTTCGAACTCCTTTGAATTCTTCTAAATTCACCCCAAAATTAATGAATTCAATGATTTTTTAAATGTTTTTGAATTTTTTTAATTCACTTGAATTTCAATCATCAATTTCATCGAATTCTTCTCATTTCCCTTAAATTCCTCTGAATTCACTCGAATTTTATTTTATTCATTGGTTCTTATTTTATTTTTGAAATTCATTTTCAATTTACTTAAATTCTGTTGAATACGCTCTGATTTATGTTCACTACAATTTGATCAGTTGAATGGAAATTTTTTGATTTTGAAAATTTTGTTCCATTCACTTGAATTATTTCAAATTCACCCTGAATTCTCTTCAATTTCTCTTAAAATCGCATTAATTTCATCGAATTCTCTTGAAATCCCTTAAATTTACTCCAATTTTACTAAAATCAATGGAATATTTTGAATTACATTTTTTTCAATTTATTTGGAATTCAACCTGAATTTTTTTCAATCCTTTTGAATTCTTTGAAATTTTCTTGCTTTTTTAAAGATTCTTTTGAATTCTTCTAAACTCACTCAATGCTACTCAATTCAATTGATCTTTTTTTTAAATAGTTTGATCTTGAGCCTTTCAAATTCATCTTAAATTCTTAGGCATCTCATTAATTTTTTTTTAATTTCTTTGAATTTTTCTAAATTCACTCATATTTAATGAATTCAATGAATTTTAAAAATATTTTTGAATTGTTTTTAATTCACTTGAATTTCAATCATCAATTTCATTGAATTCTTCTCACCTTCCTTAATTTCCCTTAAGTTCACTTGAATTTTATTATATTCATTGGTTTTTATTTTATTTTTGAAATTCACCCTGAATTCTCTTTAATTCCTCTTGAATTCTTATGAATTTCATCGATTTCTCTTGAATACCCTTGAATTCTCCTAAATTCACTCCAATTTTACTGAAATCAATGAAATGTTTTGCAATAATTTTTTTTCAATTCATTCGGATTCATTTGGAATTCAACCTGAATTTTTATAATTTATTCTAAATTCTTTCAAATTTCTTTGAATTCTTCGGGATTTTCTTCATTTTTTTTTTCACTTGAACTCTTCTAAACTCACTCAATTCTACTAAATTTAATAGGTTTTTTCATTTTTTTAAAAAGTTTTTTTGAATTCTTAGGAATTCCATCAAAATATTTTTGAATTCCTTTGAGTTTTTCTAAATTCACTCCAAATTTAATGAATTCAAATAATTTTAAAAATATTTTTGCACTATTTTTTATTCAGTTGATTTTTTTCAAGTTTTATTTTGAATTCTTATTCATTTGATCGAATTCCTCTTATTTCTCTTAAATTTCTTTAAATTCACTCGAATTTCATTTTATTCATTGTCTTTTTGTATTCTTGAAAATTATTTGCAATTCACTTGAATTCTGTTGAATTCGCTTTCAATTTCGTTCACTCTCAATTTATTCAATTCAATGGAAAGTTATTGATTTTGAAAATTTTGTTCCATACACTTGAATTATTTTTAATTTTATCTTGAATTTATGAATTTCATCGAATTCTCTTGAATATCCTCGAATTCTTCTGAATTCACTCCAATTCACAGTGGGCTGAGAGACACCGAAAACTGGTAGAAATTCAATATTCGTCGGACTTATATGAAACTTGGTATAAGGCGGTTTTTAAGATCGCTGATTTCGATTTTGACGTCAAAAGTTACAGATTCAAAATGCCGGATCCAATATGGCGGCAAAAATTTTAACATTTTTACAGATTTGCCTGAAACTTGGTATAAGGGGGTTTTTGAGGTCGCTGATTTAGATTTTGACGTGAAAAGTTGCAGGTTGAAAATAGAGGATCCAATATGGCGGCCAATATTTTGAAAAAATTTCAGATTCGCCTAAAACTTGATACGAGGGGGTTTTCAAGGTCGCTGATTTTGATTTTAACGTTCAAAGTAACAAACTGTAAGTGGCGGATCTAACATGGCGGCCAAAATTTTGAAAGTACATATTCGCCTTCATTCGGTATAAGGTGGTTTTTGGGGTCGCTTATTTTGACTTTGACGTCTACAATTACAATTTCAAAATAGTGGATCCAATATGGTGGCCAAAATTTTTTTATTTTGAAAATTTTGTTCCATTTACTTGAATTCTTCTAAATTCTTTCTAATTTTACTGAAATCAATGGAATATTCCAGATTTTTTTTCATTTAATTCAAATTTACCCCAAATTTATTTGAAATTGACTTGAATTCTTATGGTCTCATACTGAATTCATTAAAATTCACCTAGATATCTTAAAAATTTCATCGAATTCTTTTGAATTGAAAAGAACATTGAGTCACATTATTGATGAACATTAGTCACTTTTAGTAAATTTTATTTTCTCACTTTTTGGGTTAGAAATTACATATATGCATATTGTATAATGCCTCATTCCGATTATATGTTACTTACATGCATAAACTCATACCTATTTTATATAAACTATTACATATTACACATAAACTCTACTATTTCAGCTTCCTTTTTAAATTTTCTTACATATGTGCATAAGCTGCGGCTTGGTTTCGCTGCTAACGATAAGCAAATTTTGTTCGTTACTTTACTTCCACAGCTGTGATTTATCCACTCCTTCATCTTTTCCATCCAGATCTTATCTATCAATTCCTCTACTACCCTGAAAATAATTGTATGATCTAAATTTTCCTTATCCTCCCCACATAATCTACAATTTACATCTTTAAAACCTTTGTTTCCCGCCCTCCTCACATTTCCGCACCACAGCCTATTCCATTACTCCTTGTCTGTATATTCTATTTTTTTATCGTCCCAATATTTTTCCATTCCAAAATTATTCTTTACATCTGCATAGCAAGTGCGCTACTTAGATTTTTCTATTCTGCTTCAGTTTCTCTGAATTTCATGATCCCTCCTGTTTATCAGTTCCCTTTCTGAATTTTTTCCTACCTCTTCTCTTCTGATCCGTTAACATTTCCAATCCAGAGTGTCACCGTCTCCTACTTCCCTTAAAGCTTCCCTTACTTTCATATCTCAGCTAGGAGAATTCTCATTTTGCGGACCTTGTCTTTCTTTAAAAAATTTTTTGGTAATCTATGGTATTTTCATCCATATCTATTTCTTGCCTTAACTTCAATGCTGTTCCTTCCGGCTTTCATTTTCCAGATGTAATCTAGAGTGCTCTTATCGAATCCCGTGGTCATCTTTACAAATTTACCTTATGACATTTCCATTTCCTCATACATTTTCCATTCCCTTATCTCAACTCCATATAATCCCCCTGATTTAGCTAAAACTTTCATTATATACAGTCTTCTTAATTCTTCTATATTCTTGTTCTCTTCGTCACTCCCCAAGCTGCGTTTGCCGCTTTTTATTTAAGCGTTTTATCCATTCAAAGATAAGCCATTTTCTAATTGGGATTAACTTCAACTTTATTATGCTTGCGGCAAATAGTATGAGGTATTTTACGACTGCATTTTCTCGAGTATTTGGAGGGATTCCGACTCAAGTATAGGTGTATGTGGTACACTCGTATGTGTTTCGAGTTCAGGATACGGAACTCTGGATTTGACGGCTTAATTAAGGATGCGGGAGATCCTCCCATATATTTAACGGTCCAAGGTATCTTCGTACCTCCTCCTTTCTTGCACCTTACCCGACTCACGTCTTCCTTACAATTCCGAAAGTACCTCACCTTTGTCTATCCGTCGTGATTCTCACCTTTCGCTACACATAAACCAAATTACCCATTCTAATTTGCGTTGCAGAGAAAGCTAATAAATGGCTTCAAATTTAAAACATACCTAACTTTATATAACTAACTTTATAACATCTTACTCAATTAAGGCAAAAATAATAAGACGTAAGACCCAAATAGTACCTCCTCACAAATACATTGACGGTCGAAGAAAGATTTGATTTGATTTTCATCAAGTCTGATAATTAATTAACAAGGTCAGTAACGTTCTGGACACCATGCGTTATTTATCCTACATCTATGGAAAGTACGGCGAGACAACCAGAGAACATATCGGAAAATGGATAAACACTAACAGAAGATTAGTGATTCTTAAGGAACAACGTACGTTCTTAATAAAATGTAGAAACAATACCTTAGTTCCAGCACACATGAAAAATTGTATGAACTAATTTAATCTTCATATATTAAATCATAATTTAATTTCAAAATTTCATAAAACTAAGTTAAATTTTCAAAAAAAATGTTTAAAAATTGAAAATACAATCAAAGATGCATGATGCAGTCAGCATGATGGATCGCTTAAAAAGTTTTTTGACTCACAAAATTCAAGTCGAAATGATCCAAAGTATAAGAAGTGGCAAGAATGTATAAACAAGTTCAATTTGTTACAAAATAGGAATTTAAATCAGAACAATCGATATAGAGATTTTAAGTTAGATAACTGCTTAAAAATATTTCAACTGTTGAAATCTCGGATGAGGTAGCTGAAACCGTAGCACTGGGTGAAAAATTTGGTGTTCCTTTTGATGTTAATAAGTTACCTGTTAATGGTATCGTTGCCAGTATTGAAAATTGTATAAAAAATGTAAAACAGGATGATCAGCAATTAAATATTCGTAAAACAGCTACTTAATTAATCTCAAACCATAATCGAATTAATAATTTTAAAAATCTCGAAAAATCTATTAAACTTGTTGAAAATTTCCAAAAAGAAAATAAAAATTTAGTTTTTGTAAGTGCTGATAAAGGCAACAAAACAGTAGCAGTGAATAGAGATAATTAAAATAAATCTGTTGAGTATATGCTTAGCAACGATATTCTTTACAAAAATATAAAAACTAGTCTTGTACCAACAATAGTTGAAAAATGTAATGATATAGGCAGTAGATGGGAGAAAAAAAGTTTAATAAATGAACAAATGGCACATAAATTAAAAACACATAATAGCGTTGTAGCTAAAAGCAAGTTTGAAATGGAGATTAATTGTATCCACAGCTGAATCTCCTACTTATAATTTAGTAAAATATATCTCAAATATTTTACAACCTGTTTCAGGAAACACAGATTCGTTGATTAAAATAGTAGGGATCTAAAAGATGCCTTGAAAAAAATTAAAGTTCCTTCAAACTACTCTTTACTATCATTGGACGCTTTTTTAATGTTTGATAACATTCCATTAGATCTTGCGTTGGATGGTGTTGAGGAAAAATTAATTTGAAATCATAATCTAACAAGAATTATAAAATTTGAATTTTTAATAGCTATTAGAACTGTTTTTAACATCATGATTTCCTCTCTTGATGGAAAATACTACAAACAATTAAATGGTCGTCCGATGAGTTCTCCATTGTTTCCTATAGTTTCAAATTTGGTTTTAGAAGATGTAGAAAAAAAAGCTTTAGAAAAGTTAATTTTTATGCCTATTTTATATAAACGGTACGTGGATGATATTTTAGCTATTGCTCCTACTGATAAAATTTATGAATTCATAAATGGTTTTAATAGAATAGAAAATTCCATAAAGTTCACATTTAAACTTGAACATAATAATTTAATAAATTACCTTGATTTACAAATTATAAGAACACCTGAAGGTGAGTTAATTATAAATTGGTATGAAAAACCTTCATAGTCTGATAGATATCTTAATTTTAATTCTCATCATTTTTTTTTGTCAAAAGGTCGGTCTAATCGAAGGATTAATTGATAGGTGCATAAAGTTGAGTGATATTATGTTTAGAAAAGAAAATTTAGATCAGTTTAAAATTACATTACTTCAAAATAATTATCCGCTTTCTTTGATTAAAAGTATTATTAGAGAAAGAATTCATGAAATCTACAATAATTCCAGTAAAAAGAATAACTGGACTGACACTTACAAAAAATCAGATGTAAAAGTCACGTTACCTTATGCTCAAGGACTTTCTGAACGGTTAAGAAGAACTTTGAAAAAATTTAATGTAAATGTTTATTTTAGTAATAAAAATACTTTTAGTAGATTTTTACTTAATAAAAAGGATAATTATAATACTGAAAATT
Organism: Melikaiella ostensackeni; assembly: GCA_032362435.1. Lineage (NCBI taxonomy): Eukaryota > Metazoa > Arthropoda > Insecta > Hymenoptera > Cynipidae > Melikaiella > Melikaiella ostensackeni. The sequence goes on from JAUMHM010000049.1 coordinate 7,520,713, forward strand.
TGTCTGGAATTGTACATATATATCTTATAAAATATAAATGTTGTGAAGAAGTTTATATTGGTGAAACAAGCAGGAGACTAAAAACTAGAGTTGCTGAACACAAAAGAGATTGTGGAGTTGGTTATCTGAATACAGGTTTATCACAGCACTGTTGGAATTGAAACCATTACTTTGATTTTGATTTCAGTAATATTAGGTTTTTGGCTACAGAAAAAAATACTCACAAAAGACGCTTTATTGAATCCATTTTTATAAACAAGCATCATAGTACTTTTATCAATCCACAAAAAGAAATCTTGAATGTAAACAAAAATTCATCAAAGTGTTATCAAATAATCTTTAACTAGATCAAATCCAGTTGCTTTGGCGCGTTTTCCTTATTTGTGATTCCTTTAGATTTCGCCCTTATCCTTATATAAAAAACCGCCTTATTGTATTTTATTTTTCTGCTTAGTCATATGTTTGTCGTTATCCCAAAACATCATAAAGTGACATTTTTGTTCTTATTCAAATATGTAGTCTCACATTAAAAAAAGCCTCTTTAATTTTTATGAGGTTATTTTCTACAGACGGTATTTTATATAACTGGTTTTCAAAATTGGAGTTTTACTATAATAATTTTGTAAAAATGTGACATAATCTTCCGACATAGATTGTCTCCAATAGTGAAAAGTTTTTATTCTTTCAACAATTTTTAATTCAGGTATTCATGTATTTTCACATTTAATTCTTTTAAAATATACAGCATGCTTTTTTTATGTTATATATTATTTTGTTATCATATTTATTCGAGTTCTTTGAAAAAGGCTCGCAGTTATGGATCAAAATGTTAGCGAATTAATAAACGAACTTTCAAAGTAGTTTCGTTTTGTGTTTTACTTGAAGACCGTAAGACCTAAATAATGCCTTCTCACATATACATTGACGGTCGAAGAAAGATTTGATTGTATTTTCATCAAGTTTAATAATCAATTTACTGATTGTTCGAATTCCTTTGAATTTGTGAAAGTGAATCTGTGAAATCTGTGAAAAAACTCATCATTTTCTGTGGTAATTTTCTAATTTCTTCTTTATTTATAATGTGTCCCATTAGGCTTTAGATAACTTTCACTCCTTTACATCTTTATTAGAACGTTTTCACATCGCCTATTCTAGTTTATTTTCTAATTTGATACATATTATTTCTAATCCTTAAAAGTACAACGTGTCGGAGCGAACAAACGAACGAGTGATTGAGCGATTTTAGCGTATGAGCGAGTGAGCGTGAGAGAGAGCCAAAAAAGCGCAGCTGCATTTTACTCTACTTAATTTTATTTAATCTTACTGTACAATTTTAGCTTCCCTTATGCTTCTATATGACTTCCGTTTCTTTTTTTTCATATTTTTTCACCCATGCTTTCCATTTTCTCTCTTCCACACTTCATCATTTTTCTTTTTTTCACTCCTTTAGCTTTTTCTACCTCTTTCCTTTCCTCTCATACAACCATCCCATACATGTTCCCAACTAGCTATTCTTATCCATCTCTTTCCCCCCATCCACTTTCTAGTTATGTTGGCAATCCTTCTCTTTTTAACACCTAATACCATATTGTATCCTGATTCCCCTATCCTCCCCCATCTTTTTGTTACCTGCATTTCTCCATATCTTTTTTCCAATTCATCATAGCCTATATTTTCTTCTTCTCCTATGCTTCGAACTCTAGAAAAATCTCTTCTTTCCATCGCGTTAAGTCCACTTCCTTATTTCCTATTTCGCATTCATAATTTCCTAAAAGTGAAAATAAATATGGAGGATAATGAATTACAAGTCTAATTAATCAGCGCCCGCAAAAAAGAGTGTTAAAACAGACCTAAAAATAGTTCCCGCAGACTTTTCTGTGCCTCGATCGCATTATTTGAGATTTACGACGATACAACATTCGTACGTACGTTTATCATGTCGACTTGAATACGACACGCTCCGATGACTTTTCCGTCGTAATTTGTGTCACATATGCTCCCGAGAAATCCTGTTTTTCGTGTTACTTTGCTGGTATTTATTTTGGCAGCTCATATTTTTCCTAGAAATCAGGAATTTCATCAACAGAATAAAACAGACTTCTCACTTGGCGCCCCTCCCGATTCAAACAAAGACATACCAATTAAAGCATTATTTATTTTAATTTTGTTTAGTGATGCATACCTTTTAGTATGTATGTAGAATTCAGTGAAACTACTTATCACGAAAAAAAATTGTTAATCAGAACTAAAGATCCAACTGATCTGTAGGTTCGGACTAACGCCACTTTCAACAGTATTTGACATTTTTTTTTAACGATACCACTATTTTGACGCTATTTTCCAATAATACCACTATTTTCTCGTCATTGTCCGCTAGTGCCAATATTTTTTCACTTGTTCTTGAAAAATATTTTCGAACTTCTTTACTGATTGGCTGAAATAACATGTCTACCATCTCAAGAGCACAAAGATGTACCGGAAATTAGTCCCAAAGGATTGACAAAATTTATTTAGATTACTTTGAATTAATTTATTCTCTATTTCCATCTTAGGCCTCGGATTGGACGAGATTTTTGACTTTTTTTCGACTTTTTGAAGCAAAGTCTCTCAAAATGGTACCACTTTAATTTGTAACACTTACTGGTTGAACATTTGAAACTCGAAAGCACTCAAAATCGAATAATTTCAAATTCGATTAGTAAAAAAAAATCAATTTCATGGATATCTTAATCGTACTGATTTGTATAATTTCCGAATGAAAGCCTTAATTGTCGATATATTTTAATCAATTGATACGCTTAAAAAATGTTATCACGTCACAATTAAAGAGTTTTTGAAGATCAGTAGTTTAATTCAATCACATTCAAGAGTGAAAAATATGAAATTGGAAGTGTTCAAAATTAAAAAAGTTGAGAATTCAACAATTTGAAATATTTATAAATTTCAAATTGAATAATATATCAATTCGAATGGCTTCAATAATAAACAATGCTAACAAAAGCATTCATCTTTTATTCATAATAAAAATTTCCAATTCAAATGTCTTCTGCTTTGGAAATAGTTGTAATTAAGAAACCTTCCCAATGAACAGACTTTAAGTACAAAATATTCGAGTTGGGAAACCAATGAAGTTGATATTAAAAAACGGAACAGAAAATTGACATTTTTGACTTTGCAATAAGTTAAATTTACATAGAAAAAAACTGGGACCTAAAAAGTATTCCAAGTTAAAAAAACCTTAATTAACCTAATTTAGCCAAGGCAACTCAACTCTCAAAAAAATTATACTTTGCGTCGAAGAAAATTTCTTTGAATCAAATAAAAATATTCATTGGCTCTCGGACAAAGAAAAGCTTCTCTGATTCAAAGAAATTTCATTTGTTTCAAAGAAATGGTTTTTTGTTTCAATGAAAATTTTTCTATAATTTAAAATAATTTTCTTCTTTTTAAAGTAATTTTTGGCTAAATGAAAGATATTATTTTCAAGAAATGGTTTCTTTGATAAAAAAGTATATTTTTCTGAGTGGAGTTGAAAATATCCTATAAACTATAAACTTGTTTCATTTTAAAATAATGAAATTTGATAAACTTAAAGTTTTTGTAAGAATTGCTTTAGACGTGAATCAATTTATTCATTCAAGAATAATAATTATAATATGGGCGTCCGTGAAATTGAAAGCTAATTCATTTTCAAGTATCTAGAAGTATGTAGAAATTCCTGGTCTTTAAAAATTAAAATGATCATGTTTGGAGGAAATTTATTAATATCATTGGAATTACTGAAGTAGCAATTAATTTTCAAAGATATTCTTTATATTGTTGCAAGTACTTTAAATCAAGAGTTTAATTAGTTTTACTTTATGCGATTATTCTTCTTTAGTAATATTGTCTTCTTCCTCTGAAAGACTAAAATTTTTCTGGAATGGAACTATCCGCCTGAGTTCTAATAATTTTTTTTTTAATTACCATAGAAAAGGCATGAAATTTGAAAATTGAGATTCCGTAACAACTTAGGTGTAAGAAATTGAATTAAAAAGTTTTATAAAAACTTTCATCAAATAATAAAAAAATAGCAAAATAGTTTTTTACAAGTTAGATTTAGAATTCATAAATCAAAGTCTTTTAGAAATTCGAAACACCTCCATTGAATGCAACATTATCAATTTAGTTTTCTGAAATTTCTTCACAATATCGTCAACAGAGGTAATTATGGATCTAGGCTACTCCGCGAAGAATTATTTTTTCCTGATGATATTTTACTGTATATCCTAAAAATATTGTTTATAGAATGTTCTTAGTCTTAACTTCATAGTTAATTTCATTTGTGCAAATATAATTTGCAAATCGATAGGATTTTATGCTCGTAAAAAAAATGAATGTCACTACATTTTCTTTATTGTTTTCTGTATTTTGCTTCATGTGCAGCGTTTGATTAAATTTTGTTCGTTGAAGAACAAAAAAAAAAAAAAAAAAATTGAAGTTCTTTTTGTGAAAGTGTTTTCTTTTACACTCTGTATTCCTAAAGAAATACATATTTCGAAATATTATGCGACTTCTGTCACTTATACTACTTTTTCGAAAGCATTCTAGTCAATTCAAGGGCTGTGTGATTTATATAAATTATGTTTATTATTTAAAAAAATTCATGACACTATATTGCTACTATTTTTCAAAATTAATGCCACCATTGACACTATTTTTGATCTCTGAAGTGAGTCCGAGCCCTGAAATTTTCTCAAATATTTCCTATTAATTCTATGACGTCAGAAATCTCCCATCTCTCAGGAAAGTGACTAGGTAATTGTCACGGTTGAGAAAGCAGGGCAGAAGGTTTTCCCGCAATAAATCGAATTAATACGTTATTCTTGTAAACGTCAATTGTGGTAGCGATGTTATCGTCTTTTTCACGCGAGAAACCCCCAAGTCGATTTCGCAGTTCAACGGCACTCGAGCCCCTGGAGGGTTTAAGTACACAGCGAATGAAAAGTAAGTACATCAGTTGATTCGTTCGAGTTCTAGTCGTTTACTATTGATTGGTCCCATAGGAGATGACGCCACGTACTGAATGAATCCGATGATTATTTATTTAAGACACCAATGTAGAGTGACAACAGCTATCAATTTTTTCGTCACAGTCTCCCTCGAAGCAATTACTGCTTCCGGGTGATCAGCTACAAGCCTTTGATCCACACATTCTACTCACGCCGATTTCACTTCAATTTCGCCTCTAATTTTAGAAGTGATACTTTGGAATTTATTGTCTAATTCTTATAAATAAAACACTTGTTATTCATGAATTTCGATTGCAAATTAGTAGATTAAAAATTTACAGAAAGACTATAAATTGAACTGGCTGGTCAGACTGTCAATAATTCATGTTAAATCGCCTTTTGCTTTCAATCACGAGTTAAAATGATAATTCCCGGTGCGTAAAATCAAGGATTAAGCGGACAGAATGAGGTGTCTCAAATGCAAAGCAATAATATACTATCTTTATACACATATACACGTCATACTAAAACTCTTTTTTTGGCCTTCGTTTATATTTCCGCTTGGTCTGATCGGGCCTCTTGGCTCAGAAATTTTCCAAATACTTATATTTATGACCCCGTTCGATAAACGCGTTCCAGGTGCCTGTCTTGAAAGCGGGAGCGACTGGTTCTGCACATTTATTCCCCCTTAAACACTCTATGGGTGGTAAATCTCGACGATTCGTAGGCGCTTGACGTCCATCGTGCCTGCACACTTTTTGCCTATACTAGTGCAACCGACGTCTCATTCTTTGATTTTCAATCGACATCCGCACCGAGAAATCCTCACATTCTGCACCACGTCAGCTGATCATCGTTAAATCTCCCATAAATAGATGCCAACGTGACTTAATGTGCGGCTATATCAAATCAAGATACAGATCGTTTCATTAAGGAATTAACTTTATAACATCTTACTAAGTTCACTGATACTTTCAATTCCTTTGAATCTGCGATGGTACCTATTAATTTCTATGGTAATTTTCCTGTTTGAGCAAATAATTAGATAGCTTCAAAGTTGAAAAGTTCAATTTTACACCTATCAAACTGAACGATTTCAAATTAGCGGAACAGGTGAAAATTAAAAATATGTAAATGAAACATATTTATTGTATATTCGAAATATTATAGATCATGCTTTCTCTTTCAATAAAAACACATGAAAAGCAGTTGTTGAACTGATTTTAACATAAGACTGTCATACCTATGATCACTTGCAGCCTAGTGTGAAAATCTCCCTTTTTTTACTAAAATTGAACTACTGAACCGCTGTGATCCCTGCATTAAACGATTTCGAAAAGCATTAAAAGTTATTAATTCAACAGCATTTGTTCCTCGGTGAACGCTAAAAATAGTGGAATATACATATATATATATGTATATGTAAGGATTATTTTTTTCGGGGTGAACATAGCATGAAGAGAAGTCATTAAAAGATTTGTCAAAGGATTTGTTCTGAGTCGTGTTCGTTTAATCTTTTGAAGAGGTCGTCATTTGGAGCAATGCGTTAACTCGCGCGTGTAATCGTTCCTTCTTGCGTCAAGCGGAAGCGGTACGAAACAATGGGATGTTGGATTTTCAACGGTAGATTCTAGCCACGTCAAGTGCGAGTGGCTCCGTATAGTACAAGTACTTCGTCCTTTCCTTCGGGATCCATCGCATCGCTTCTAGGGTAGGGTGTTAATGGTACTCGAGGCCGCGGGCCATCCATCACTTCGGAATCTCTATCCGCGAACCTACATAATCTATGGTGTCTCTATACCCGTTCAAAGTACAATGCCATGCTCTGTTCGCGGTGCACTCGTGAGTCTATTAGTGAGGATAGCTTATTTTCGAACGATAAATATTCTCCAGCCTACCTCATGTGCGCCACGATATCCCGATTTCGATTTTGATCCGCTTCCGCCGTTATCTTATTATTATTATATCATTTGCTATTAGCCAAACCCCTCTCGGAGTAAGCGCAACTCGTCCCATTCTAGCCTCGTTGCACTACCAAAGATCAAGGAATTTATATAGTAAGCGTAAGTAAGGGATGTGTAGGAGAAGGGATAGGTCCGCACATGATCTCTCTGGCATGAATCTACATTGGACTTCCCAGATCCTTTTTTTTTAGCTATGCCTAAGACTTTACCAATAAGTATTTGGGTAAATGTTTTGCCCATAGTACTTAGTAGTCTAATCACTCTATAATGAGTGCAGTCATATTTATCACCCTTTCCCTTGTAGAGTGGAACGATAATCGCCTTTCTCCGATCATTTGGAACTTCACCGTTTTCAGTGAACATCTTCATAAGACGCTCAGTCACACAAATATTCGCCAACCTTTCAGGTATTTCAGCGGTGATACCATCCACACCAGCAGCCTTACCGTTCTTTTGTTTCTCAATTATGGATGTTATGTCGCAGTTATCGATTCTTCTTTCGCCACTTCCAACGGGATTGTCTAACGTATCCTCTTCTGTGTTACAGTTGTTATGGTCCATAGCTTGGCCTCCATACAATTTCTTGAAAAATAATTCACACAGTCTTTCACTTTGTCAGAATCCCATACCATTTCACCATCAGTTTCCTTAATTTCTACTAACTCAGTGCTCGTAATTTCTTCCCTAATCTCCTTAGCCCGTTCTCAAAATAATTTCTCATTTCCTTCGAAATTATTTTGCACTCTTTATCTTCTCGCGCTTTTATTTTAGTCTTGCTTTCTTTGACTAGTATCTTTGCTTTTCTGCTTTTATCCCTGTAATCATTTTTCTTTATAGTCATCTCCTCATTGCTAAGACCTTTAATATTCAGACTTCTCGAGTACGCTTGCTCTTTCTCGTTAACATACTCGCGAATTTCATCATTCCACCAAGCATCTCCAGTCTTTCTTCTACAGCCGCAGTACCGCACCTTCAGATGTACTCTTGAAGATGCTATCCCGTAGTATTATCTATACATCCTGTACATTTTTACTGCCTAATTCCGACTTCCAGTCTTCTCTATGATGTTCTAAATACTTATTCAGCTTTTCTCGATATACCATTTGTAGGTACTTCTGGCTTCTACAAACTCTCTATTTCAACTCGCGTCTGCTTCGACTTATTATTATTTCTTTTCCTCCTGCATCCTTGACTTAGATTCATTTCTTAAACTATGAGGTAGTGATCCGTTTCAAATTTGTAACCTCTCATAATCGTTGTATATTTTACTATTGCTTTCAGTCTCTTATCCGCTATACAACAAAGTCAATTATTCTGTGACTATTGCCTCTGCACCAAGTATACATGTGGATCATTTTATGTCTGAACCAAGTATTTGTAATAAACAAGCATTTTTCTAAGCATAAGTTAATCAATTACTCTCCGTAAACGTTCGTTTTTGGGTCACCGAAATGACCAAGTACCCTGTCGGTACATCCGCGTTACACACCAACCGAGACGGTCATATGTCTGATTAGTATGATTCTTTCCCTATGATCGCAAGTACCTAGAATACCATATAAAGAGTCCCAAAAGATATCTTTTACATCACTACTGTTACCATCAACTGGAGCTTAGCATGCTATAATAAATAGCCTTCTGATTTCGGCTTTGATTCTGGCCTATAATAATCTAGGAGAAGCACATTCATACTTTTCGACATGTTGTTTTGCTCTCCCATTCTTAATCAGACCAACTTCTTGGCTACCATGTGCTTCATTATCTACTCCTGACCAAAGTTCAAGTCTATTCTCTTTGTTATCTCACATCCCTTCTTCTTTGCTTCAGGTACACATAAAATATCTAGCTTCCTCACGCGCATTGCACCACTGAATTTCCTTTCCTTAAGATCATTTACACTTCTAGCATTCCAAATATCCAGTCTCCATTTGTCGCCTGAAACTTTTCCGAGGATATGCCTTTCGTCAATAGAAATGTCAATCCTATCCAAGGCTCCATTATTATTTGTATTGATCATTATTTAAAGTATACACCTAACTACAACTTGATGCGAGAAATTTATTTCATAAGTATAAAGTCATGTCTAAACTAAGCAGCTAAATCGTCACAAGGTGATGTGTCTATTCATAACGTCCGTCCCACTAAACTTTGGTCATTCAAAAGAAAATATTGAAACGAAGACAGAACCAAAGGAGTTATCATCAGTTTGTCTTGTATACTGAGGAGGGCACCAGCCTCCTGCAGTTTGGTCTTTAGGATGGAAATAGACCATTCATCACGTCATAAATCTGATAAGAATTCTGAACCATGAGTAAAACTTAACAAGCTTAGAATATTCCGTAAATTTTCATTGCCCTCCAAAAGTTTCTCAGATTTTCAAAAGCTGCAAGCATTTTTATGAATTTCCATACATTTTCAAATGTTTCAAACATTCCCAAACATTTCTATCAATTTTTGAAAATTTCCATAAGTTTCTAAAAGTTTCAAAAAGTTCACAAAAGATATTATTCCCTGAATATAATACACGTGTTTCTATTTTTTTTTTTCGATAAAACTTTCTTCTCTCAGTAAAAAAGTGCGTCAAACATATTTTTTAAATCCATTCACCGACTACAAGTGTCATATCAATTCATGCCTCGCTTGGTGAATCCGCGTGGTTTCACGTTCCACACAAAAAAGTTTCAAAGAGTTGAACCGCAAAACTGAAGCGTTCTCCTATCGATATTTTTTTATCGATAATTTGATTAAATGTGGAATGAATATTAATTCGGAATGTAGAAATTTTCGCATTTTTCTATGGTTGCTTTTCTGAAAGGAAGGATTGCTTTCAGATCATCAACCACGCCTCTGAATTCCGAAACAAGTATAGATCTTGGGAGAGTAAAATAAGCACCGCGTTCTGCATTTTCAAGACGCAAACGATCGTGGTAGAACAACGAGTCATTTCGCAGGTCGTAGAGCCGACATTCAAGAATCGATTCGCGAAGAAATCGGAGTAATGGAGCGAAGGAACGCTCAAGAAACTCGCTAAGGTACTTTAAAAGAGAGGCTGGAAAGGATCGCACACCTTAGGAATCGGGTTTACTGCCAACAAGATGACTAGGAATCGATTTCGCGATGAATATTGAAAGAAAAATCTTCATATTCAGAGTGGAATGCTCTTTGCTCGTCTTAAACTTCGAATAATAAGAACTGCGACGACAATATATAAACAAGAATATCGAAGGTTATAAGATGTGTAATAAAGGCAGGAGTAAACTTCCAGATCAAATTGCCTTTCACTGGCAGAAAAAGCCTCCGGAATTTCCACCTCGGGTAATTCAGAAGAAAATTATTATACTGATTTTAATAATCCTCATAATCCAGATTTACATTTAGCGACCCAGAAATTTAATACATTTGCAGTTTTTACACTTATTAATTAAATTTTTTTATGTTTCAGGTAAGCAAAATTATCTTCATACCTAAACTTCTCAAGTATGGCCTAAACTGTAAGTTGAGTTATAATCAGTTGAAGTACGAACATGGGCTTTCCTCAATTTTCTTGATGGTGCGAATGATGAAGATTCTCGGGGAAGTCAAGGTTTAAAATCTCCGCCTCTTAAAGCTTTCGTCGTAAATATTTCTTCAAACTCTTAGCACCCGGGAATATTAAAATTTTCCCTACGCGTTCTAACAAAATGTATGTATAGTTTATGTCCGGAACAACGCGGAACCGAGAATGGTCGGGTCTATAGAACGCCCCCTCTGTCTTCTCCAACGTCTTACTACAACAAATTTTTTTAAAGCAACAATGCATACTTAATGTCTGCACCAACAATTGCGAGACGGCCATTCACACTCTTGAAAAATCTTCCGTAAAATCGTCATGGAATTCCTGTCAGAGTTTCCGTTTTATAAAGATACTTTGACATTTGACTTTCTCCTTACAAAACATTTCATCGTTTTAAAATTTGTGTCTTGACAAATACTGTAGTTTACCTTTCCAATTTTAACATTTTTTAAATTTGAATATGTAGAAGCATGGATTGTTTTGAGCTAGCTTGTTGAAGTTTTTAATCCCTTTGTGCAATTTACATACAAATTTTAACTAATTCGAATGATTCACGTCAATTATTTCTTTAGTACGATTATACAGCATAAAATTCGAAGCACTTTTGACTGGAAATTGTCCACTTGAGGCTATTGCTTTTAAACCTCACTCAACTCAGCGTGGACAGTCCTACAAAATGATAGATAAGATCTCCTTCTTCCGAGCGACGATAAAGATTATGACAACGATTCAATAAGACACGAGAGCTCTGAGAGGAGGAGGTATGAGGATCACATTCGAGAAGAAGATGGCCAAGTGGGCGGTTAAGGAGGTGGGCAAGGTATGATAAATTCACAAGTACCGATTCGTTTTAGATCAGGCTTTTACACGCAGATTCGTATCGGAAAAAAGTTAATGAATACCTGTGATTTTATAATACCAATGAACAATGGAAAGTAATTTCATTTTTTCAAATTTCAGTCTTTGGAAGACAAAATATAAGCAATGTAACTGTAGAACAATGAAATGATTTTTTTCTAAAGCAAGATTAGATTTCTATTCTTAAATTTGTAACGATTAACAATGGGACAAATGGGGACATAAGTACTAGAAAAGTTCTGTATTTTTCTTTACAAATTTTTACAGGGGCTAATAGGATTTATGTCTTAAAAAAGTACTGCTGAAACAGGTACTTCAGCACTACTTTAACAATATTTTTTGGTAGTTCCGAGCAGTATTACTTTAGGACATGAACTCTGGTAGTACTTGCCCAAATTTTGAAAAAATAAAATGAACTTTACTAGTCCAAAATATTGTTAATAATTATTTTTTGTCTCCTTGGGGCCATAACTTTCGATAGCTGAAGACCAGAAAATGGACTTTTATTTTGGTTCTATTAGAAAATTCAACCTCTGTGTTCGGCGTGGAGTTTCACGGTCAGTTTTCTCCAAATTTGTTAAATGTCCTTCGAAACTTGAGAATTTTGTGTCTTTCGATTGTCCAAAATGTTATTAATAATTTTTGTTTGACTTCTTGGGACAATAACTTTCGATAGCCGAAGACCAGAAATAAGACTTTTGTTCGGTTCCATTAGAAAATTTAACTTCTAGCTTCGAGAACGGAATTTCACTGACAGTTTTCTCCATTTCTCTCATACCCTGCACTTCACTGGGACCTTATAAGTAGATGGGCAGGGGGACTTCTAATTCAAGATTCCTACCTTACCGTCGTCGAGACCATTCTACAACTGTAGAGGTTCGTGTCCGAGCTAAGTTTCTAGAATGTCTTGATGACTTGTTTATTAAATGAATAAAGACAGGAATTTCGTAATTAAATGTAATCTATTAAGAAGCAATAAATCATACTTGTTTCTCTTAGAACTACACTAATTGAGATAATAAATAACCTTGCAGTTGTTTACCCAAAATTCGTTTCTCATAAATTCGTTTCTCATAAATTTCTCATAAAAAGGACGTCATCAATAAGATTCTAGAAACTTAGCACGGACACGAACCACTACAGCTGTAGAATGCTCTCGACGTCGGTGAGGTAGGAATCTTGAATTAGAGCTCCCCCTGCCCATCCACTCTCATTAGAGATCTTATTAAAATTCATTTGGCACTTTTCTTTGAAATCTTTGTAATCTTTGAAATCTTCCAATGAATTAATTGGGAAAGTGTAGACTTAGACGTGAACAATTTATAATTTAGAAACCATCAATATGTAAATGATTTATTGAAATCTAAAAAATTGGAATTTCAAATTGAAGAATAAATCACGCCAAAAGAAACACTCCTTTCCAAGGAAAAAAATTGAGAAAGGAAAATTTATATAATTGACCTAGGCTGTCTTTGATCGTCGTTCTCCATTTACGTCAGACCATAACGGCATCTACTACTGCCTTTGATCTTACCTACGTGAACATCATCCTGCTGCTGATTTTCATGATACTCCATCGGCTTTTATTGGGGGGCTCCGCAATATGTGTATCTCGATTGGCTACTTTCGCAAAAATTCGTGGCTAAGCTAAGATGAAAGGGAATCCCAAATATATAATCCCAAACATATAACCCGAAACATATAATCTCAAACACAGACTACAAGAGCCAAATAAAAAAATATTTCTTTTCCCATTAGTATATGGCAATTTAAATTAGTTTCGAGAAGCAACAAAAAGTTAAAAGAAAGTGAGCCTTTACTGTTCCCATTAGTACTTAACCCTTTATGTCGAAGCTAATAAAAAAAGCACATAACAGCTACGGGAAACCGTAAGCTTTGTGAAGATAAATATATACTGGGTGGTTCCGAGACACCCCATTGGCGCCAGGATATTCGCATATTAAAAAAATGATAGAATTGCACTTCATGGTTAATACCCTTGGGTCACGCGACCGTATATATGCCTTTCGTCGAACATCGCGGCTTTTTGCTGCTTACTTTTTAAGGCCAGCGGACTTTCAATTTCTACTTTCTGTCCACCCTCGCTCGTAAAGTCCGCACCATCCGACCGTACGTCACAAATCCATTTTCGCACTCGTCAGGCTCATATAACGTACATCAGCGTGAAATATTCCTTATTACGTACATGACGCCTCTAATATATGCATCATATTTTGCACAAAATGACAGATTATCAAAAATTGATGCTCCTCTCCTTTTTCAAGGCATTTTGTTTGCCGAAAATAAATAAAAATTATTAATAATAATTTAAATTTGGTATGGAAATTGAGAAAAATTGTAATTTTAGGGGGCCTTTTGTTCGGAACGTTGATTTATACCTAAAAATGCAAATAGCGTTGAACGTATGGAAAAAATGTATTATTCATGTTTTTGAAATTGCACTCAGTCTCTGTGGTGAATTTTCTTCCATTCCGAATCGCGCAACCGACAAACAAGATTCGAAAAAATGGGAGCTGTAATTTACTGCGAAAAATGTCATATGATAAACGAAAGCCTTTTCCCGTATATGCAAATAAAGTCTTTCTAGAGAGATAACATCATTCGCACAGGAAATCGAGTCCTCGCTGATACTTTCAGAACGATAACAATTGACAGCGGATGCATACAGAGTCTATCAGCGTAGCATATTGTATTAGGTTTCATAGAAACTTTTTTTTGAGGGGTCTCTTTTACCTTGTCCTTTCTTTTCTTGTCTCTCATGTATCGGTTTACTTCATTCGTATGCACAGATTAGATGTAAATGTACATGCAATTCATGCAATTTATTTAGCATATTTTTTGGATTAAATTTATATTTAAGAATATTTTTGTTCTTAAAACAAGATCCCTTTGACTTAAACAGGATCTTTTTTTTTTAGCTGAAACTTTTCCTTTCTGTTCAGTATCAGAGGAACTTCGAAAAGTAAAAACTCCAATTGTCACTATCTTTTGCCCTGATAAAGAAAGTGTCATTGGCAATTTCTTATGCAATTTATTCCCAAGAATACGAAAGTGAAATTTCTTTTTTTGATCCACGAAGATTAAGACGATAAAATCGTTGATTTTTCTGAACGTTATAATAATTTTGTGTGATTAATAACAAAAGCAACGGCAGAGATAACGTTAGATCAAGAAAAATGTATTTTGGTGGAATCTTGTTGGTTCAACTTGTGAGCACAGCTTCGTTCTATATCATATATACTACCACACAGAACAGAGAATTCTTGGTCAGAAATCGCTTATTATACTATAAACAAAGTTTTAAATAAAAATACTGTTATTGATCAATCGTCATCTCTGTCAAGGCTATACAAGTCCTAAGAACCTGCAGAATTATCATACTTATGTATCAAAATTGTTTTTAATATAGGCAGCAGCCGACCTAGCCGAAATAAAATGGAATCCAAATTTACCATATTCAAATTTCAAAAGTTAAAAAATTGAAAACGTTCAAATTTAAAATGGTGAAAATTTTGGGAAAATTTTCAATAAAAAATGTTCTAATTTTTAACGTTTAATTTCAATTGCTATCAACTTTTCAAACTTCATACTAATAAAAGTCAGAAATTGTTAACGTTTAATTTTTAAAGTTTGCAAATTCTATCCATGAATTTCTTTTTGAATTTGGAATTTTGAAAAATGTTAGAATGTCTGATTTTGAAATTCTTAAGAATTTTAAACTTCTGACTAAAAAGTTTAGAAAGTGAAAACCCAAGTTTAGAACCAAACTCCAGTTTAGAAAAAACGAACAAATTTAACTAATAAAAAAATGTAGGAAGTTTTAAATTGAATATTTTGAATTTGAAAGGATTCATATCTTCGGAAAGTAGAAAAATTAAAGGAAATTCAATTTGAAATTATTCAACTTTAAAGACTTTTACCAAATAATTTTTTTGACTCGCAATTTGAGAAAGATTTAAAAGCGATGTAAAAAAGATGATGATTTCTAACTAAAAAGTTGAAAAATTGCAAAACGAAATTCAGAAACCATCGAAATATTCAAAATTCTTCAGATTCCAAAACATCCAGTTTAAAAAAATTGAAAATTTGAAGCTCTTCAATCAATAAAAGAATGTAGAAAATCTTACATTTGAAATTTTGAATTTAAAAATATCCTCAATGAGCATGCATGATTTTTAATTTAAAAAAATGTAAAACACAAAATTACAAATGAAGGATGGCAGTACAGAACACCGTAATCAACAGTTTTGTCGAAAAAAGATTTATTGCATAAAAAAATTCTTAAAAATAAAATAAAAATTATGGTAAAAGGATTTTTCAAAATATCTTTTTTCATATGATAATTAAAACAAAAATTGTAATATAATTTCAGTTAAAATTTTACATAGTAACAGTTTTTGTCAAACATTTCTCAGGAGTTTGAAAAATATTTCATATAAGGGATCCGGCGATACATTCGTTCTTTCAGTCAAAAAATAGAAAAATTAAAAGAAATAGAATTCCCTTTTTTCGAAAAAAAATCCACTTATTTTACATACAATTGAACTGCTGAACCACTATAATCCCCGTATTTGCTCAATTAAGAAATATATTTCTTTAATCCAATCAAAAAACTAGCAAAAATTTGAGAAAAGTGAGCTACTAATGATTAGTAGAAAATTACTAATTTCAATAGCCGAAATATTGACTAATTCGGTAGTAGAAATAGGAAACGCGACAAATAGAAAACTTCATGAAAGAATGTGATTGTGGAACATTTTTAACTTCATTGGAACAATGAGAAGGCAATATTGTGAAACTTATGAATAGGCTACGTCACCTTTACAAACATAATGTATTTACGCGTAATTGCTTCAACATGGAAAATCAAGAATTGTTTGCACACTTAAACTATTTGACCTTACTTTGTCCACGTTCAAAATAATCCCTTTAAAATATATGCACACCTGACACATATTGAGTCGTACATCTCATGTCTACTATTTTGTATCGGAAAGAATCGTCAACAAAATTTCGCTAATTGATTGGTAATTGCAATCACTCAAGAATTAGTCAAATTTTTTATGAACTGACTTTTGTAAAATGAACTTGTCATTTTTTTACTATTTCATTAGTAGAATGCTAAAATATCACTATTTTATTAGTCAAATACTCAGTTACTAATTCAATAAGGGGGCCGTTAAAAAATGCGTCACACTTCTGGAGGGGGGGGGGGGGAGGGGGGGTAAACGCAGAATGTGACATCAAACATGGAAAATATAAATGTGATTAACAATTTTTTGAAATGTTTGAGAAACTGAAAATTAGTGATTTTATTTTACAAGTAGAGCATCTAAATACAGACCTTACACTCTTTTTCCTATTCCCCTCTCTGTGCCTTTTTTTAAAGAATTCCTCTTTTGCCTCTGCTTTCAAGAAACTTCACGTTTTTTCGCTTGACTGCAAGCTCAATTAATAGAACCCAATAAGAAAATTCGTTCGCTTTTATTGAAAATTAATTTTTTTAACTGAAAATTTAACTATTCAATTATTGGTTGAAAATTGATCGTTTTTAGTGGAAAATTCAGCGATTCGGTAAAAAAATTGATGTATTTCGTTGTAAGTTCGTCTTTTTTGGTCGTAAATTAATCTCTTGATTAAAAATTCAACTGCTTGGTTGAATATTAAACTATTTTGTTGAAAATTCATTTTATTAGTTAATTTTCCATCCCTTTGGTTGAAAATAAAACTATTTTGTTAAAAATTCGTCTTTTTGGTTGAATTGATTATTTCTAGTTTGAAATTGAATTCTTTTGATTGAAATATCAGCTACTACATTTCACCTTGAGAATTTATCTTTTTGTAAAAATCGTGTTTTTGATTTAAAATAAAAATATTTTCTGGGTTGAACTATCAACTATTATATTTTTTGTTGAGAATTAATAGTTTTTAGTTGAAAATTCAACAATGTGGTTGAAAATTAATGTATTTTTTGTAAATTCGTCTTTATTAGTAGAAAATTAATCTTCTTGATTAAAGATCCGACTACTTGGTTGAAAGTTGAATTACTTACTTAAAAATTTATGTTATTAGCTGAAGATCTATCTCTTTGGTTGAAATTTAAATATTTTGTTGAAAATTCGTTTCTTTTTATTGTTGAAAATCAATTTTTTCAATTGCAATTATAAATATTCCATTTTTGGATGAAAATGAACTTTCTTGTTGAAAATTCTTCTCTTTTGATAAAAATTTGAGCTCTTTTGATTGAAAATGGAACTGTTTGGTTAAAAATTAACCTGTTTTGTTTGAGGATCTAACTATTTCGTTGAAAATTCGTCTTTTTTGGTTGAATTCAATAGTTTTTGATTTAAAATTAAACTTTTTTGGTTGAAATATCAGCTACTACGTTTTATCTTGAGAAACTATCTTCTTGTTTAAATCGTGTTTTTGATATAAAATGAAAATAACTTTTCGGTTGAAATATAAACTGTTCAATTTTTCGTTAAGAATCAGTCTCTTTTGAGCGAAAATTAAAAAATTTGGTTAAAAGTTGAACTTCTTTGTTAAAATTTTTTTTTTAAGATTCATCGCTTTAGTTGGAAATTCAATTATTCTGTTGGAAATTTAATTCTTTTGTTAAAAATTCAAATATTCGGCTGAAGATGCAACAGTTTTTGGTAGAAGTTTAATTTTTTTCGTTTGAAAATTGGATAAAGTGATTGAAAATTCATCTTGATAGGTTGAAGATTCAACTATTTAGTTAAAAATTAGAAAACTTTGTTGAAAATTCATCCCTTTTGCTTTAAAGTCCAACTAGTTTGTTGTGAGTGCATCTGCTTGATTTATAATGATTTATTTTGTTGAAAATTCAGCTATTTAGTTGAAGATTCCTATTTTTGGGTCTAAAAATGCAAACATTTTGTTGGAAATTTAATTATTTCGTTGAAAATTCAACTATTTTGTTAAAACGTCACTTTTTTTGTTCGAGACTTCAATTGTTTTGTTGAAAATTCATCTTTTTTACATTGAAAATTTTTCGGGTTGAAAATTCAACTGTCTTCTGAAAATTCGTCTTTATGGCTTGAAAATTCAACAGCTTTTGGTCGAAGTTCAATCTTTTTTATTTAAATATTTTACCATTTGGTTGAAAACTTATCTTTGCAGGTTGAAAATTCAACTATTTGATTTAAAATTCGTCTCTTTCTTGAAAATTTAACTATTTGGTTGAAAAATCGTTTTTTCTGGTTGAAAACTTTTATTTTTGATTTAAAAGTCAACTTTATTTTTAAAAAGT
Organism: Melikaiella ostensackeni; assembly: GCA_032362435.1. Lineage (NCBI taxonomy): Eukaryota > Metazoa > Arthropoda > Insecta > Hymenoptera > Cynipidae > Melikaiella > Melikaiella ostensackeni. The sequence goes on from JAUMHM010000049.1 coordinate 7,539,373, forward strand.
CAATTTTTTAGTTTGAAAATTCAACTCTCTCGTTGGAAATTCATATCTTTTGCTAGAAAATTAATCTTTTTCGGTTGAAAGTTCAATTATTCTGTTCAAATGCAATTTATTTCGACTTGAAATTTCAATTGCATATTGAATTCAATACGGTACCTATGCATTAATTATATATATTTTTAAATTTATTCCCCTGTTAGTCCCCCTATTTTCGTGAAAAATAAACCTAAAACCTATTTCTGCAATATTGAGAACATTTGGGCTGTGAACTCTGTTGAAATGTTGTGTTTGTATGTTTCGCCCTTTATTTTAGGCTTTACCAAATGAAATTGAAGAAAACATTTTTTACTTAAAAGCTGCAGGGCCGGGGTTGTTCGTATTTCTTACGTCCTTCTGGTCGTTTCGAACCCTTCAATAGAGGAATTTTAAATTTGAATAATTTTTCGGTTAAATATAAAAAAATGTTTAATTTAAAAAAAGATTTTCTTTGGAACAAAAAACTTTGGGTATTTGAGTGATTAATTTTTTTTAATCAAATGAGGTCAACATGCAGAATCTTTTTCCGAAAAATATAAGTTATTATTCTTAAAAACCGTATCATTTTGAAAGAATTGGTAAGAAGCGAGAAGTAATTATTCGTTAATCTTTAAAAAAAGTTTATGTTTTATAGAAATTGTGTATAATTTCTGCAAAATAATTAGTGAATTTTGTTCAGTTTTGCATAAGGGTCATTTCACGTGGTTTTTACATTCAAAATTTAGATTTTGTTGAAATAATTTTTTTCCACTTTTAGATCGCAAAATATTCGATACCTGTTTTCCCGTTTTTAATT
>JAUMHM010000049.1:7540301-7571670 GCA_032362435.1 Melikaiella ostensackeni
TGATGAGATAGAGAGGAGGGGCGCGAGGAGGGGGAAGTGAGGGGGTAGGATAGGTTCAGATAAGATAGGGGGAAGGATTTGGGATGAAGAGAGGGAGAGAGGAGGAGGCGCAGTGAGGGAGAAGTGAGGGCGATAGGATAGGATCGGATAGGATAGGGAAAGGGAAAGATTTGAACGACTTGATTAACAACTTATTGGCTAAGAAACCCTTTAATGTAGGCACATGACGCCTATTTTTTCAAATTTTCTTCTTTTTGTTATACATTTGTCTTTAATGAGTCGAAAAGAAGGAAGTTGGAAGTCTATTTTTGATTTGTGAGCTTTTTTGTGTTCTATTTTTGGTGCACGAAAAAGTTCATAAGAAAGTGTATTTCATTTTGATCCTAATAACAAATTACCATTGCTTGTGTTGAACATCTTTGCAGATATACTCGTACATGTCGGCAGTAAGAAAAGGTTGAGATGAGAAAGGGAGGAAACGAGTGCTCGTCGCGTATAATTTGAGTACGCTCGAGCCTCAGACAAATGGACAGGTGGAGGTTCGGCGAGCTTTTTTATCGCAAGCTTGGTTGCGACTGGTGAATGGAAAAGGCAGCGCTGCTGCATTCTGGAACAACGGTGAAAAGTAAAGAGAGAATAGATGTAGAAGGCTGGAGTAGAAGGGAAGCAAAGGGAAGCAAAGGGAAGCAAACCCCCGACCGTCCGCCTGTGCGTATCTCATCTGCATAGAAACAAGCTCGGCAGGACAATAGGATCTCTCGTCCATTCTGAACACTGCAAACACGTTGCAACCATGTTCCGCGAACCAATAGGAAACCACTTCACCGTGCATCGCTAACCCTTTCGATCGACGGTCAATATTTAGCTTACTACGTGTCTTTTGTGTAAACTACTATACCTTGTCAAACTCCCTCATTGTCAGCTCCCTGGATGTTCAATTCATCTATTAACAATAACTTACAAGTCTTAATATCATTCCAAAATGCTCAATTCTATCCAATTAAACAACCCCCATTCCCTTTGTTTCATTTCTTTAACCTTTACCAATTATATCTGATATTCATTTTATTTTTGAAATATTTTATAGTACAGGAAACACTCATTGCCAGTGACAACGTTTAACGAAGCAAATTTAGGCGAATGGTGGCGTACCCAGAGGTTGACCGGGGAAAGAATGGTTGGAATGTGTGAATGAGACTCTGAAGTGAAGAGACATAAAAAGTAGTAGAAACACAAGAGCATGCGGAAAAGATGTATAGATATAAAGGAAGCTAGAACCGAACGATTTACGCTTACCCCGAAAGGGATTTGGCTTAATGGTACAATAATAATAATATTCGATAGAAGGCGATGGATCCTCGGATGGATCTGAATTAGATCGGATTCAATTGCACACAATTGGATCATCAATTTAAAAAAGAGAGCGACGGAAAAGAAAAATCGATTGTCATTACTCTGCACTGAATATGACCTACTCCCTTTTTCAGTATAATTAAATTTGCTGGTTTCTCTGAAAGTGCACCATTTAGACGAGAAAGGAAAAATTTTTGGGTCAATTTTGAGAGCTAATTTATTCTAAAGCTGCAAAATTATGATTTTCTTCACAGTTGGAAAGAACGTTTTTAATGTTAAATATCACCAGGCAAACATTTCTTTTTTGGAAGGGAGAAAATTGACAATCAGGCATTGAATTTAAGAGCGCAAATATTTGAAGATGTTTTTTGATCGATTGTCAGGCAATGAAAAGATCGTCGAGGTTCTTGTTGAAGGCGAAGTCGCAGACATATTGAAACTTGGTTCAGAAGGCTTAAGAAACCAGTTGGAAGAGATTCGGTGGCATTAGCCGATATCGGCTTTGTTCGTCTTTTCTTCTCCTCGCGCGGGAAATGGGTAGAGAATACCGAGTCTCGCCGCCTCGCTCGGCGCAATATCCTTCCTCTGCACTCTGCCGGATATCGTTATCTCCGATTCGACGAGATTACGATCTTTGCAGCTAGTTATACCTTTAAGGACTTGATTCCGCGAGCAAGTTTCCGTTAGAACTGACTCAGTGTCTGGATATCAAGGATCCATCATTAGAGAAGAGACTACATGTCCTCGACACACAAAGAATCAATTTAATCTATTACACTTGTTTTTGTTATATAACACTGGTCGACAAAAGTGGACCTATCTATATAAATAGAAATCTGTACAAAACGCTGTAGGGAGTGCTTTATCTACCGTGCTATACGTGATTTCGATGAGTTTTTTAATGCAGATTATCAGAATCGCAGAAGACCTTAGTTTTTTGAGTGGGATAAGAGCTTCCAGAAAAAAATTTAAAGTCCTCCCTAGTTTTAGAAAATCACAAAATCATGAAAATGAACGCCGTTATACAGCATAAGACTTTACGGCTCCATGAACTAATTCCGCTACGCTGATTTTAGAAAATTATTCTTTTACTTTTTTTCCATTTCGTTCATTTGAACGGTCAGAACTTCAGGTACATAAATGTTTCTAATTGATGCGTAGAAATTATTTGCATTTTTCGGATAAAAAGATACAATAAAACTATGTATATGTATGCCTCTAAAAAATGTATGCGTCCTAAAAATGTTTCTTAGTCTCATTTATGAACTTGTATTTTTAAAAATTCCCACTCTCTACCGCAGTCGTGAGTCTGACAATTATGATTCTGATGAAATTGACGGAATATTCACATTTTTAAATATCATTTTTTACTATTCTAAGCTGTAGTAGAACGGCCGTAAACTATATGATATCCGAAAAATAAAGACAGGTTGTTTTCAAGATATGAAAGTAGGAAGTGCAATGGTAAAAAAATTACCATTGACGACGACTGTTATAACCTTGCCACGGTAATTTACCTAAAATATGAATAGTCCAGCTGTACGGATATCGTTATAAACTAAGTGTTTTCGTGGATGTACCCGAAAGTATAAAAAGACCTGCAGGTTAAATGGAAGTATTGTATTTCTCCGAAATTCTTTAAAAACGTTAAAACAAATTAAAGGTATCCTTTGAAAACCTTTTTCTCTACTAGAAAAAACCCTCTAATTATATAAAATTATGTTCTTTATTGTTTAAAGTAACTACATTATATAAAGTTTCAACGAATAGTTTTTTAAATTCTGCTTAATTAAAAATAAATATAGTTTTGACAAAGTCATCTTCGTTACAAGATAAGAAACGCATAAGTCAATAATCTATATTTTTTCTTTAAAAAATTTGTTTTCAAGTTGTTAGTAATACCCCTGAACTTTACCTATATACGACAATTATAAAAGCTTTCATATCAATTTCTCAATATTCAGATCCAGAAAAGTTCTATGCAACTTGTTAAAATCATCAAGATGAGGGGAACAGTAATATTCTTGTTTCTGCTAAGTAAGTATTGCTTGGAAGATTCGTAGAGAGTTTCTAATCTTATCAGATAATACCGTGAAATAATTTCGATATAATTTATTTTTAAAGCAATTGCAACTTTATTGACCTTCGAAATTTCCATTACTGATGTGAGTTTGATTTTGAAAATTTAATTTCTTTAATTAGTCATAACACTTTAAAAAACCACTAGGATGTACTTTGCTGTGGGTGTTTTCTATTGTGCTCCATTATTGCTCATTATGTGAGCACTGTGCTTCCTTACCTTTAAAATAAGATCAAGAAATTTAGAAAATATTAATTATTTTTACAGTTATTCCAATTTTCCGGAAATATCGAAATTTGACGTTTTTTGCAATATCTTTTTATAAAATTGACATTTTGGGTGTAGATAATTTTCGCCAGTAGTGTTACTTCCTGATCAGTCATAAATAACAAAATTATGAAATAGTTGAAATCCACATTCTACAAAATTCATACTAACATACATCTTATTTCTTACATACTACACCTGTCCTTCCTGACAACAAACATGATAATAAATCTGCCAATGACAAGTCACAATCATGCAAAAACGACTGATTAGTGAGTATAAAAAAATTTCGTTTTCACTTTTCCACACTGAAAGCTTTATTCTTACACGAAACATGTGAGTTACTTAAAAAAATTTGTTTTAAGAGTCAAAGAAACCCAATGTTGTGTGACAAAAAAGGAATCAATCATTATTGCAACGTCGGTTGTGAGATGGGATTGAGCGGTAAGTTGTAGAAAAAAATATTTTCATTCGTTTATAATAATTTCAAGAAGCTAATGATAATAATTTTTGAACGAGAAATTATCTCATGCATAATTGCGTAGGGAGGTTATAAGATGAAATCTTTGGTAAACAAAGAATCATTTAATCAATAACTTTGGTTTTGTATGTTATGTATGCTCGCAGCATATAGGAATGAAGATTACAATTATTCAAAAACTAAGAAATCACTATTATAAGATAGTTTAAAAAACTTTGCCTCAGTTTTCCATATAATCGTCTGAGATAATCATAAATATTATTAATAATTTTAGTTTCAGAGGACTGAACATCACAGAACACAAAATGTTTACAAGATAAATTACCTGGCCACTACCGATGGATCACTGCTATACAAAAAACTTCTTTCCGCCTTTTTTAGAATTTAAGTTTTAAAAATACATTTTTCTTGCATGTAAAGATTATTATCAAGAAAAAGTGTCGATTCGGACTATTTTCATTTGATAGTTTTATTGTTGATTGGTCAATTATGTACGAAAATTTTTCAAAAATAGACAATTTGAATATTTACTTAAGCGTGAATTACTCGTGTAATAATGACTACTTCTTTAGGTTTCTTATCCCATTTTAAAATTAAGAGCTAAACTTTCCAAAAATGTAGATTAAAAAGAATATGGCCATAAAAATATCTGCAAATGCAATTTTCAAGAATAAAACTTGAAAAAATTTGAAAAACGTTGTTTTCTGACAGTGATATTTCGGGTATTTTCATGATTATGTTCGTTATCAGCGCATCAAAATACATCGAGATACGAGGTTACAAAAATATTAAAAATGTATGAACTTGTTTTTAGAAAATTCCTAATCTCTACCGAAGTCGTAACTTAAACTCACGACATCGGTAAAGTTTTTATGTTTTTAAAACCTCGTATGTTATTAAATAATGTAAAAAAATAAAGATTACTGAGACTTTTTAATAACTTTTGATAACTTTTTAATAATTTTTTTAATTTATGCGTCGAAGTTTTGTGCATCTTTCCGACAGTATGCAATAAAACAATATACATACTTCTGAAAAATGTATGCTCACTAAAAAATGTTTCCTAATCGCTTGTGGCGTTATTAAGATCATATTTCACTTCACGTTTCTGCATTATTCGACATACGAGGTTTTAAAGACATAAAGACTGTGTGAAATTTTATATTAAAAATATTCCCAATTTTTACCGAAGTCATGAGTTTGGTAACATTTTTCCAGGTTTTCAAAAAATTTTCACAGTTATTCAAGTTTAAAATTTTTAAATTGAAAATTACGCAACTATTAAGGCTCTGAATTAAATATAAATAGGTAGGTTTGAACAAATAATAACTTTCAAAATATTGATTACAGGGAAAGTCGCATTGCATGAAAATTATGAAGCTTTGCAAGAAGAATACGACTATATTGGTAAATTTTATGAAAAAAATTTAATTTGTGTATTTTTAATGTTGTTAGTCATATGTTGAGATTATTATGGTTTATAGATCATCTGAAATTATAGAGAAAATAGACGAATTCAGAGACCTACATTTAAAATGACTCATTTCCATTATTTTGGGAGATATTCTCTATTAAAGTTTTAACGCCATTTGGGGAGCAATAAATATACTTCGATTTGGCTCAAATTCATACAATAATATTTTTTCAGGATTAAAAAAAAATATCAAGGTGCACCGTAATTTTCAAAAAGCTTACATTTTTTGAACCACCCTTAAAAAACAGCCCTATTAAAATACTTTCAAATTGCAGACCCTTTTTCAACCTCCATTAAATTTGAAATTTTCGAATGAAAATCATGAAATAATGATTTGGAACGACAGTTTTATCCCCGTTGACAGGAATTTCACGGTTGAGTACGAAGGTATAATCGTCCACCTTTAATCACCGTTGAAGCGAACGTGCTAACCGAATACGATTGCACATTGCGGAGGACAGAACGTTGAATCGAGTCCGATGCTGTATTCACCACCGGGGAAAACAAGGGTCGAACAGACGCCGTGTGGGGTCCCATTCTCGTATAACCTGCACCACGCAAAGAGGGAATGACTCGGCAAAAAGGTGGAAGAGAGACAGAAGGAAATAGATAGAGAAAAAGATAGAGAGGGAGGAATAAAAAATAAAATGGCACAATTGAATCTGGGCGAGCCAACTCACGTACTCGGTTTCGCACAAGTTGTATGCGTAAGCGTTCACGCATAGGTTTCCGGTTACGAATGTCCAGTGTATGCGCACCTTTATGCCGCATTCGAGCTTGCAATTTGTATTTATTACAGGGTTAGGAACCCACTGTCGCAGACGAAAATATTCTCATAGAGTTGAAAATTCCCAGATCATATCAAATTCGGAGAATGTCATTTTTATCTATATCATAAATAGATCTTGCGGCCGTCGCCGGCGCTGTTCCAGAAATTATAAAGAGGCCCTTCAGAGCCACCAGCGAGGGCCTCCAGATCCTCCCACCAGACTCTCCTACGAGGACCTGCATAGCCTACCACGTAGGCCTCCAGAGCCATCCGCGAAGGACTCCAGTCACATTTGCCCCCTGCATTTTCTTTAATCCCTTTTCTACTTATCCCTATCCGTCCCCGCATATTGCCCCTTCCCTTCCATTAATTCCTTTTCCATTTACCCCTATACACGTCTGCGTTTACGCATAGGTTTCCGATTCGGAATGTCTGTTGTATGGGCACCTTTATGCCGCTCTTGAACTTGCAATTTGTATGTACTACAGGGTTAGGAACCCATTGTCGCAGATGAAAATATTCTCATAGAGTTAAAAATTTCTGGATCATAGCAAATTCTGAGAATGTCATTTTCATCTATATCATAAAAAGATCTTGCGGCCGTCGCCGGCGCTGTTCCATAAATTATAAAGAGGCCCTTCAGAGCCACCAGCGAGGGCCTCCAGATTCTCCCACCAGATTTTCCTACGAGGGCCTGCAGAGCCTACCACGTAGGCCTCCAGAGCCATCCGCGAAGGACTCCAGTCACATTTGCCCCCTGCATTTTCATTAATCCCTTTTCTACTTATCCCTATCCATCCCCGCATATTGCCCCCTTTCCTTTCATTAATTCCTTTTCCATTTACCCCTATCCATTCCGAATGTCTGGTGTATGGGCACCTTTATGCCGCATTTGAACTTGCAATTTGTATGTATTACAGGGTTACGAACCCAGTGGCGCAGACGAAGATATTCCCATAGAGTCAAAACTTTTCCGGATCATATTAAATTCTGGATTCTCATCTTTAATTACAAAAATAGTACAATGGAACCGACACTTCGGATTCTAAATATCCTGTTGTGGAAAAAGTGATAGAGGAGAACTCGTATTGTTTATTCTCCTTTATTCCCTTTTTATTGTTTTAAGTAGGAAACATGCGATTCTAAACAAAGTTATGACCCACTTTTCACGCGATATTTCTTTTTGAAATGAAAATTTCTGCAGGAACTTCTGTTGCACTTAACTCTTTAAAGTTTTCATAAAATGAAGCTTTATTGGCACACAGTGGTTACGCCGCTGCAAGTGGATGAAAACAAAAGAGGCAGATCCGAACGGCTGAATGCGAGAACGTGCGCTTCCGATGCTCTATTACTCCCTCAAAGAGAAGTTTTCGGAATCAAATGAATGATCGGATATTGGATGCGACTTACGAATCGCTTAGAGCTTTCTCCTTTGAATTGAAAAATTCATTCCTTTGGCGAAATTAAAGTTTAAATTAGCCTAATCGGAAAGACTGACTTGAGAAAGAAAAAGTTTGAGGAAAAATGAAGTTTTCACAACCATTCACTGGAAGGCAATCGCGTTAAATCGAATTTAAGGAAGTAATCGAACTTCGTTGCTTCAAATTAAGGATTAAGCGAGCAAAAGATGATGAATCGATTTTTTGAAGAAAGAAAAATGAATTATGCAAGGTTTTAGCATTTTCAGGACTTATTATTGATAGGTCAGGATTTATTATTGACTATCGGTTCACAAAAAAAATACGAGCCCATTAAAAGTTTGCTTTAAACCATTTGTAACCATCAAAAAGACGGAGATAGCACCATGGGCGATCGCTGGCCACGCCATGGAAAAAGGTGATAATCGCCAGTCAATCGCGTGATTTTCATCTCGAGTACCAGTCTACATTTATTATCATATTTCGGAAACTAATTGAAACTTCTTATGGTTCTTAGTTTCATTTTGAAGCTAAGATTCCAATCTGTAATTCTGCTTTGTTTTAAATTTTTTTATTTCACTTCCCTGAATACTGCAGCAATTCGAATTTCAGTGATAAAAATTTGCTTAAATCGGAAATTACATCCATATTTCTCACATATTATCTCCGTCTCTATTTTTCTTTCATAAGCTTATTGGATAACCAGTTAGATTGTTTCCTCAGCATTTGTCTCATTATTGAGGAATCATTTCGAATGGATTTATCATCTTTTGTTCGCCTACTCCTCAGTTTGAGTCTACTTAAATAATTGAATAATTGAAAAGCAATTAAAAGAAACAATATTTCAGTAAGAAAAGCCTCTGCGACAAATTTTGCGGATTCCGCAAATTGTGTTTCGGGTTGGCACGAGTGGTTTGAGTCATCCGATATTATTCAGTCTCCAACGGCCGAGAAGTAAAGCCGCGGAAACCCCTGGCGTTTATTATGGGCAAGGTTGTACCAAGCAGACCCTACCTCGTCTCGGTAATTAATCGGAGAAACTTAGATCGTAAACAAGGCGCCGTCCATTAAGGTCCCATTCATTAAACCGGAAGTGGCGTTGCAGCCAGGTACGGCCAACGATGGTGGGTGCTGGCTCTCCCGACAAACCCAGACAGGTGGGCGAGACTTTGCAAAATAAGAAGAGCTTCCAAACGCCATACCATGAGAAGAGAGGCAGGGTGGAAAGAGCCGAAGACTTTCAATAATTCTTCGGAATAACTTTGAAGCGCAGACGAACCGGCTAAGGAGTTTTCGCAAAGTTTTCACTGCCATTCCTTCTTCGTCTGCTTACCCCCTGCTCTTTCACTCGACTCTTTTCTTTATTTGATGTAATACGCACGAAGTAAAAGAAGTGAGAACTCCATGTCGAGACCAAAGAGGACCATAGAAATATTTGAGAGGGGACATGAAATGGAATAGAATTTCTCAACTTTGTGAAAGAATCTTGATTTTCATGCAGTCAATTTTAAAGGTGCTGTAGTAGGATTCCACTAGCACTTTTTTTTTACCCGGGAAGAAAAAAGAGTACCCACGTGTTATTAATGAAGCTTCTTAATCGTTATTCTTTGATGTCTATCAGCAGGATGAATCTGGGAAGTATGTATTTTTGGGATTGCCCGGGGTTGAAGAAAAATGCATTAGTGCTGAGTATCGTGAATCAGAGCTGAGGGCGTAGTGACTATCCAAACGAAAGAGGATTGACAGTTGGAGTGCACGCACGTCTGTTCTAGTGTGGATAACGTTCCTGGCTAAAGGTTTATTCCATCGTTATCCCTACACGTCTGTCCATTATTGCGATAGCAGCCTGCGTCAATATTAGCCCAAAGGGTTTCACTATGATTGTCTTTTGTCCAGCGTAGGTGAAGGCTGCTGAATGTAGTATATGGTACATGCTCACGGGACCTCTGCAGTAGGCTCTACTGCGCACAAGAACCAGTAGAGTTTGGTTATCCTCTTCAACGGTTTACCCAGCTTTTCGGTGGTATTAGGTCGTCGGCACGAGTAGATGATTTAGGAGCACGCCTGATTTAAACAGAATAAGGTCTCTCAAGAAACTTCACATTCAAGCTGAACTACGATTCATCCTTTATTTCGTCACCACCTGAACAATTTCAAGCTGCATTTCTCGTTATTGTCTTTAATTTCAGAATATTTCGAGAGTTCTTTCTTCTTTCTACAACCCCAGTTTTTTCTTGTTTGATGAAACTTTACAAGAAGAGCATAGGTGAAAAACGCGTGTTTTGAGGCATAGGCACGTGTTTCTCTCGTTTCTTGCCCTTAACGCGGACGCCTCGATGGCATTCTCTCCGCGGGTAAATATTAGCATAATATTGGATCCGAAATATGAGAATAAGGATATGCCAGTCTCAGGGAGGGATTACGCTGCCGATAATGCATAAAAGATAAGAAGCCGCATCGGTCCGAAGCTGAAAGTTATATCCACTTGCTTACTCTTTCATTTCTCCTTCATCGAGTCTTTCTTATATCTTTCTTCTACCAAAAATAGTACAAACAATATATATGAAGTCTCTACTCATCAAGGAAAAGAAACAAAAGATTTTTTGCTCTGCGTCATGTGTGAATTCCTTGACATTCTCTGTCTCCAATTTTCCCAGCTAATATTTTTATGTTAATCTCGCTTCTCGTGTTCTTCTTTAGAAACTCCTTTTTCTTTATTTTCGTAGCTACTCCTGTGACCTGTAAAGCTCATAATGCAATAAGGTCGCGCCCTTTGCGACAGATATTCATGCACACTTTTATGCATCGCAGCTTCGTCCCTTTTCATGGTGTCCACGATTTACTCCGCAATTCTGTAATTTGGTTTCTGTTTTTCCTCTGCTCTCATTACCTGCTGTGAATTTATTAACATGCAGTACGCTTGCAATTTTTCCTCTCAGAACACACCTAATATATTCAGGTACCGTGCATTTTTTAGTTGCATGACAAAGTATGAAAGCAAGCAAAAAAGTGTAATTCATGCATTCAAATGTATACTTTCAACGTTAGCAAATTAAACAAATTAAAGTCTTTGATCATTTTTTATTTGACGAGAGTGAATATTAAAATAATTTTTAATAGAGAAAGAGAGTAAGTTTCATTAAGGTCTAATAGAAATATCCCATGTATTATATTCCTGAAAAGAAATTCCTTATTTGTCTTCTACCAACGGAAGAAATTCGCAGATAATAAAAGGACCTTTTTCACCGTAAACGTGACCCTCTTGCCCTTTGTTTGATTTGCACATTTCAGGGAGCGCTTCCTATAGCAGAAGACTATATACTCTTATCCGAGACCAGTCCATAAATGAGACAGATAGGCGCACGTCCCCATCAAGATATATACGGCCTTGTGCCAATAAATACGGAAAGTTTTCGCGTCGCTAAGATTGCCGTATCTCGAGCGACACTTGGATTGACGGTCTCGTTCGCGTAGCTATGAAATTACGAGAGGGGTTACATTTACAAGGGGTGGCATAGAATACCATCTCAACCAAGTTCGGACGGGTGGATCGGTAAAATCGGTGTCGTGTTCGTAAACAACGGGTGAGAAGTGCCATCGTCGGGCGTTTATACATTCGAGAACCTCTTGGACGGAAGCGTCCAGTTTGCCAACTCTCCTCCATTATGCAGGACAGTCCTCGATTCTCTTCTGTACGTCCACTTTGCTTTCCATTCAACAAGAAGCCTCTCAGCATCGCTTCACATTTGTTAATTAAGAACCAGAGTCGAAAAAAGGAACCTTAAGAATGAAAGAATTTAATAGAAGAGTTTTAGTACAGAAACGGGCATTTCTCAGTTAATTTGATATAAAAAGGCATATCTGAATTAAACTAAATATTGGGTGATTAGGGTGGAAGAGATCGTAGTGCCATGCGTAAGAGGGAGAGGGTGGATCCATAGGGAAAGAGAGAGGGGGGCTTCGTGTCCTTATATAATCTCCCCCCTCAAGCCAGTAGGTGATGAGGTGGAAGTTGGGTCGTGGCTGCGTACTGAGAGTTCCAGTACGCGGTTAGGTGGATAGTGGATAATAGTCGCGTACTAAGAGTTCCAGTACGCGGCGAGGTGGAAAATGGGCGGTGGTTGCGTACTGAGAGTTCCAGTACGCGTCGAGGTGGAAAGTGGGTGGTGGTTGCGTGCTGAGAGTTCCAGTACGCGGTGAGGTGGGACGTGGGTGGAAGGTGGGTGAGGAATACGAACGTCGTCGCCTAGAGCAAGAACACATAGGTTACTTTGGCCCGAACGCTTTATTTGCACTAGGTGCTTTGGGTGTGGTCGCCTTCATGGCATCGCAGAGTCTTTTTAAAGGAAGGAACAGCGTATGGCTGCGCAAGACTCCATGCGTCCCCGAAGGATGGACCGTACTGATCCTGTCACTCTTAGCCAAAACTCTCCTTCTGTCTTTCTATCAGTTTGGGAGAAAGAGAAAAAGGCTTCGAGGCGACAAGGACGGCAATAGTCATTTTCTCTTGGGATGCAATGGTCTTTTTTCTGTTCTGTATCTGAGCGAAGGAATTAAGGTGAAGAATAAACTATTAATTTTCACGTAACTATAGTGCCGAAAGCGCGTATAACAAATTAATTGAATATGGTTTTATGAAATAGCCAAATTCCAGGTTTCTAAAATAAAGCTAAAATAAATCAGATTTACATGAAATGAAAAGCAGTATTCTCGGAACGGGTAAAATTAGAATATTTGCAGGTTGAAGGTTGCAATTTGAAGTACTCAACTAAAAGATACAGAGCAATTCAGATTTGACGAGGGCACTAAACGTGCAAAACCCGAGTGTATATTACAGCCAGAAGAGGGTTTTACTGCGTTTGAAGTGAATTTATCCTAGGTACAATAAGAGCGACCCTGTTTTGTCATTTGGAGGTCCAGAACGTTCATAGAAATGGACGTGGTCCCGAAATGAAACACCCGCTTCGTGCTCAACAACGGTAACGTTCATGGGTATTCTGCACGATACCCGTTTATGCACCAGGTGTTGTGCGACAGTTACGCGCTACGTGCCTTGTCTTCGTACAAGACTTCTTATGCATATACCTACATATATTATATAAACACACACACATGCAGATAACTAATAAAAAAGATGTAAAAAAACAAATAAGGTATTGGTGCACGTAGTAGCCACGTTCTCTTTTCATGAGGCGGACGCCGCACAAGCGCGAAAATAAGAAAGATACAGGTGCAAATATTGGTTTCTGCAGCGTGAGGCCTCGTTCCGTACTCCCGACTTTACTTATGGGGCTTCCCCTTTCCCCAGTAGTTTGCAGCCATAGACTCGACTCGTGAACTAGGTTTTCCTGCAGCCAATTCCAGACTGCAGCGCACTTAGCCAGACCGATTTGCATAACGATTCCTTTTATTTTCGTGAAATTTACACACACCGATTTCACTCACCATTGATTTTCCGAGAAAATGGGGGGAAACAAGGCGCCTAAAGCGCGAAACCGCGTTTATCTTTCAGTAATAAGTCTCGGGAAATGTAAATGCGCCTTTTGAACTTTATGAGAAGGAAACCTTTGCCACTGTTAACATCCTCGTTTCACCTTCGTGCAACCAGTTCCAAGAAGAAACAAGGAAGGGATGTTTTATTTTAAATCAATATATAAAATGAAGAATGAAGCTGAAAATGTGAATCTCGCGAAGCAAGGGGATTAAAGATCCCCTCGAATGGATTCTTTACTACGAGGATTGACTACATTCGATGCAAAGTTACCAACACAGAATGTCGGGAGTATAATGCGGCCGTGAAGCCGAGGCCCGATCAGTATCCTCGTAAACACCGACATAATACCGAAGGTGAAATAGTGATGTAAAAAGAGACGCATTTTTAAAGAACATTTTCAGCTGATCGTAAAAATCAGTCGTAACAAAATAGGTACCCCTTTTTCAGTAAAAAAAATTGAATACTTTATAGTTACATTCAATTTGCAATAAGAAAATGTATGCACAGATTCTAAAAGTCTTGCTAAGAATATAAATCGAGAGCGTCTTCATTCTTCAACTTAGTTCTTCGATTTTGCCTAATTCCCAACTGTCGAAAAAAATTAGGAAAAGCAAGGCGTTGCGGCAAACCTGTAATTCAGGAAAGGTTTTTCCAACTGCTTATTACCCTCCGCGGACGTAAAGGAAAAACCCTACGAAGAGCAAGTACGATAGGTCCGTGCAGTTCGTTTTTATTAGCGATACTGTTCTTTTCGTGAGGAGAAGCACGTATCGAGTTTTCTTGCTCTCGTAGTGATGAAAGTGGAAGAGAGGGTAGGAAAGTAGGTTGGAGTTCGCTTCCTCTATTCTTTCAACTCACGGACCGCAACATTGAGAAGGGTGGAAGGAACGAAATAACAAATAACCGTCGTCCAATGATTGCCGGGTAGTCTACATTCTACAATGTACATATTGCTACAACATTGTAGATATAGAATGTAGCTATCTGTTTTACGTTTGTGTACCTTTCGACGGATAACACTGAAAAAGATATTGAGAAAAAGACACGATGCGTGAGCCTTCCGCTGAATCGAAGAACCTCAGACCCTCTTGGAAGACAAATTCATATTTCAGAGAGAAAGGACAGAAGTGAATATACTCGTAGAGGGAAGTCAGAGCAGAGATAAACGTGAAATACACGAGTCTGCTTTGAAAACGCGGAAGTCAACCGTGACTCACGATAAACCTGGAAATCTATTTGTAAACCACAGTTTCGGATAGTTTTTTAATTTTTTGCTCAAGATATTCTCTGATTTAAATATAAAGCACTTTAGGATGCATTCAAGGAAGAGCATTAAATATCTTCTTCTACGGTATAGAAAGCACCAGTTAATTGAAAGATACAGACATTTTTAAAAGCTGGCTTTTTCAAAGGCAGCTTTTCAGGATAAATTTAAATGGCGTGTTGTTTTAGAGATATCCAGACCGTTACAGCGGGACAAGAGTCAAGATCCTATAGCTATGCTTAACTTGGAGCAAAAGGTGGGGTTTCAGGTTTTACGCCGGCCGGAAAAACAATAGCATTGTGTTTACGACAATGCGACGAGTAGGAAACGAAGGGCGTTTCACCGACGAGTGAAAATGAGGGTTTTCCAAGACCAGACAAACTGAAAACGCCTACCACTTCGCTGCACATTTAAATTCCGATGCCTCGATAGTTTCCAGGAAAAAATTACACAAACCATTCTTCTTCGGAAAATAAAATACAACTTTAATGATCTCGCTTTTACTTTACACTTTACACAAATTGACGTATTTTAAAGAATTTACAAAAATTGTTCTGGTCTTTTTAATTAAAATTCTAAACCAGCCTTTTGTGACGATAGCTCTGTAGATGAATTATATGAAACGAATGGAAAAGTTTATTATTTTTTCTTTTAATTAAAAATCTGCCACTTGGTCGTACTCCATGAAGCGTCATCTCCGTTGACAGGTACTCGGAAAAGCGCACGTTGAAACCGCTGCGTTAAGTGCGAAATCGTTCGACGTGAATGTTTCTGACGGAGCGTAATCAACCAGCTAAATTTTCAAAAACGATTAATCCCTTTCCCGTCGATACGTTTCGAGTTCACTTTCAATCGAGAACCACACCGCTTAACGATATTCCGACGGATTTTCGATTTTACGGGCATTATCATCGTTTATCATATAATCAGAATGTCAAGCAAATTTCAAACGCTAATTGCCTCCTCGATGAGAGATTTCTCATTCAACTGAAAGCGAGATCCTTTAAATTATTTTAATACAAATGCACTTTTTATTCCACTTCTCGCTGTATATACATTTATTTTACATAACATGAATTACAATATTCAGGTCGAGCATAATTCAAATATAAAAAATGTCTAAATGTCTAAAAAATCTTTAATTGCAATGAAGCTATACAAATCTTCATTGGTTATTTATAACGCTAGGCAAATTGAATTTTCTACTCTGGAAGAAAACTCAACACTTCCAGTCGGAGCGGACTACGACGTCACATTCCTCGCGTCATTCATCGGGCACGAAATTAAATTTCACTCTCTGACAGCCCGTTGACATCGCGCGGTGTACTTGGTAGTTGTGACTGGAATGACTAAATATCGCGGTTAATTGGGTTTCAATTTTCGGTACAGGCGGACCTTTCCTCGGGCTAATTTTGAATTTCACTCGCATTCCTACAATCAAAGACGCTTAGAAATTTCCCCAAGCTATAAAACTTTCCCAGGTGAGCGGAAATTCTCAGGAAAGATTTCTAAAAATATTACATTTTAGGAAACTCTTATAAAGATGTTTAAATTTAAAATTGTAAAAGTAATATTAATTTATTATTGTTTTTGCTATTATCTACAACCTTTTTTAGGAATTGAGATTGACACCGGGGCAAAAATTGACTCTGTGGATTTACGAGGTGCCGAAATTGCCGGGTATTTTTCGATGAATTTACGGTATCGGTAGTTCTAATATATATTATGCCTGGAGCTGTGAGAGCGACCCACGAAGCATCGCTTATTACTCGGGGCCGAGGATTTATTGTGCGCCTGTCAGCGATCCGATCTCTTTGATCCGCGTCTCGAAGAATCTCCCTTTCAACGACCTTCTCTTTGCCGAATGTACACTGAGGGGGATGATTCGGCACAGTAGCCGAGAACTTTCTAGAGATTATATCGAATGCAGAATCTTGGTAAGTTTTCAAATCGGAATCACAAACAGCTGCTATTTCCAACATCAGAAAATGTAACGAAATTCATCGATACAAAAATGCAGCAGTTGACCTATTCTTTTCAATTTCAGTTGAATTCGTTACGTTTTACTTCATGAGTTTAAAAGCTGATGATGTTAGTTTCAAAAACATTGACGAATTCCTAAAATTTATGATTATTTTAACAACACAGTAAAACTGAATGTATCGTTTTCGCTGTAACGGTATTCAATTGGGCTGGACACCCATAACTTAGAGCAGATGTCGTCACTCCTTTTGGCTCCTTAGGGCGCATGTTCTCCATAATTTTGTATCGTTCATGACAATCAAGTTGTTCGCCATGAATAACAGAAAATGATAGAAAACGTGCGCCCTAAGGAGACAAAAGGAGTATTCCCATGTGCTCTAAGTGTGTCCAGCCTAATTAATACGAAAAGCTGTATCAATATAAAGAAACAAAAGACTGTTACATTTTCCGATCATTCTGCTGCAGATCAAATTGATACCTTCAGATTTAGAATGAAAGGGCCAGGCTTACACAAAAAAAAAACAGCAGTGAATTTTTGTTGCGGGTGACCTTCAAGTAGGTAAAGTTGAACTTTGTTCGCATCGAAACGAAAGAAGATACAATAAAGTTGACATGGAAACCACATGCAATGTGATGGGTAATCTTGCCACGTAAAGGTAATTTTTCTTGCTCCGAAATCAGAATAAATATTAAACTTTGCTTTTTCTGCGTAGATTTGAAAATATAAACTAGCAGAAATTTTCTCTAAGGTTCTTAATGGTTACCCTGATTATCTATCTTTGTTGGATATCTAATAAAATAAAACAGGTACTTTTTGCAAGATGCTGGATTGAAAATGAGCAATTGCATTGTGAAATTCCGGAGATTCTTGATGCAATTTCGAAACAGCACCTGGCGTTAAGCCATTTCGAGCGCAGATATCGCTCGGATGAGTGACCGTTTGTGATATACGCCTAGATTGTGTATTCACTACGTTTAACTAATGTCAAGCAGAGGGTTTGACGCCGAGGATGGCTGGATACACTCGATGATATCGAATAACTCGACAGTCAGAAAATCTGCCGTACTCGGGCAGATGGTTTTCTGAAGTTTTCCTCTCGCCTGGCCAAATGTCCAGACAAATATGAGTTCTTCTAATGAAGTCGGATGCAGCCGCAAGTTATCACTGGCGATAAAGATACTTATGATGGACTCAAATAACACTTTAGCAGTGAGGCCTTTCACGGAAGGCGGTCTCTGCTCTACCGGAATTTTTAAAATAAAGGCATAGTACAATAGGTTTTACCGCAGTGCTACGGTACTTACATGAACCAGCCTGATCATCTTTGTTGGATATTTTATAAAATAAAATAGGTACTCTTTGCAAGATGCTGCATCGGAAATGAGCAATTGCATTACGAAATTCTGGAGATTCTTGACGCAGCTTCGAAACGGTACCTGGCACGTTCAAGTTGCAGGCAAACGAAGGTGAGGACAGTCAAGTAAATTTCCGTTTGTGAACAAACGTAAAAGCACGAAGAGGGTGCAGATAGATGCAATTGTTGAGAAGACGAGACTGTTTGGACGCAGCAAACTTGTTTTCGACGTTCTTGAGCACGCAGACTGCCTGGAGCACCTCCAGATCCTTTTAAGAGCTGCACACAATGAAACGTAATAACGCATGCTCCCACATACAAAACCGATGAATTCTTCTATTCGCCAACTTGTACCATCGACAAAAGGATTATCGCATGCGGCTGCACACGATTCCTATCCGAAATCTACATTTTCAGTGACTGAGAAAAATAGAATTTTAGGATCAATATCTGTAAAATTCAAATGAGGGATGATCAATTTTAATATTTAGCTATTGAAGCACTTTCAAATAAAAATGTAGTGTAAAATATCATTTGTAAGGTAGCAATGTTATTGAGTTACTCTCGATAATCAAGTGGAAGGAAAAGCTCAGATATATTACAGTGTTTGTTTTGTAGACGATTACATGCCTGTACTTTCTATCGGAAAATGATCTGTCTTGAAAGAGTGTAGATTCCCTCACAAGATAAAAATCGCCATATTTTTATAGCCTTTTAGAGAAAATGTCAGGAAACTATGGATTGAAAAAATGAAGAACACTCAGATGTACTCGAAAAACAAAGAAGCATTGTTGGCACAAAACTAATGAAAGATTTAATGATTATTTACACTAAGGAGCTGAAGGCTTTTGAGTAATTATTTTAATTAATAATCGTGACGGGGCAAGTTGAAGGAATTTTGTAGGCCTATTTCTCAGAATGACATGCAGATTGAAAAGCAACACTTTGGCTGCTGTGCTACTCATTGATGAGAGATTTGAATCAGTGTTATGACTTTCGAGGCGAGTGTGGATAGCGAATTGAAGAGATTTAGCGTGGGTGAAGAAGCGTTAATATTCGAAGCACCTTCGGCTAACAACACCTACGTTCTACTATAAGTATTATAACTATATATACATAGGTTCATCTTCTCTTTCTCTTTCTCGCTCTTTGCTTGTAGCTGAGTCCATTTTGAAGTTGCGAGGCGTGCAGTCAACGATGTTACCTTTACTACCCTCGGGTGGCAAGGGTACATGTACGACGACCCTTTAGAGAAGCGAGCAAGAGAGTTTGAGCCCGACTCTCTGACCGGAGTCCAGCGTCGTGTATAACTAATGTCCTCCCCCAGGGCAGGTTTCAGGGGTGCTCATTTCGCAAAACTTTGTCTATCGACTCGACGATCTACTACTAAGTGGGGCCAACGATAGTGCCTGGGACGGAACATTCGCGTGCAGACCACTTCCGTTCCATCATCGATTAACTATCCTGCTTGTTAAATCGACACTCTCACAGAAATTTTCGACATAAAAGTGAGCATAAAAGTTTAAGAGGATAAGTGCTGCAAATTTTTTAGACGCTTTGGTTGAATTAAAGCCATGAGAGGTAACCACTTGAGGTGGAATTCGAACCAACAGAAGACCTCAAGTTCTGATTATTACTCAGGAATTCTACTTGGCAATAATTGTTCTATTTTATGCTGTATAATTTTTTTAGATGCATTGCTGCAGTTTGAGGCCTTACGGCGTACGATAACTCTAATTTAGCTTCATGCAGAGAAGGTATCGACGCCTATGGTAAAGTAAATTCTTCAAAACTAATTTCGTGTGAAAAGCGAGAAATATGTTCCAAAAATTTCACTGCGAGCCGGATTTGAACCGATACCTCCTTTATTCATAGGAGTTGCTTAAACCAGTTCAGCTATTGTAACACGCTAGTGCCATTTTTTGAAACTTGCATTTGGTCAACGAGATGGAACGTTAACCTACCTACCATGTTTCTGAAGGTGTTTTCGTCCAGTATATTTTGATAACTGTTCTTATTTGCTGCCTTTTGATATCATTACATACATTTCTGCTGTTTGAGGCCTTGGAGCAGAAGATGACTCTAGATTAACTTCATTCAGAAGAGGTTTGATCAACAGATATCTGTTGTTTCGACACTCATGATGAAGTAAACACTATAAAAACTAGAGTTCTTTTTATATTGAGGATTGTTTTCAGAGCGCTCTATTTTGAAGCCAATATGCGTACTGTTTTAATTTGCTAACTTCAGACTGATAAATGATAAGCGCTTATGAAGGAAAATGATGCTCAGCCGGGTACTGTTTTAACATAACTTCTAAGTTCATGACATTGATGCTCAGAAGAAGAAAAAAACCATCATGACATTTGATTCTCACTTCGACCTTGTTTTAAGCCCAGAAAATAGTACTAAAATGTTATTCATCGTGCATCAAATTAAAGTGGGACTATTTTTTCGAAGTACTATTTTAATACTGAAAGCCAGCCTTATAATTATACTCTTCTTTCACAGTGAATTTGTCAAAACTAATTTCGTGTGAAATGCGAAAAATATGTTCCTGGTAATTTTTTCATAAGATATACGTAACTTGACCATTTTCGCTTGTTGCTTACGGCTTTTTACTCGGGGGAACATACTGGTTCCAATTATTAATACTATAAAGTATTCCTCCAGGACAGCTAAATTTGTATTTGCCTGTAACATTGAGAAGATATAATCGGAGCATAAATATAATATTTATAATCGCCGATCCTTAAAAGCCTTGCTCGCCTTTTTGTCGTGAGAAGATTAAAGAACGTTAAACAGGGTTTCCGGAAATCGTTACGCAGAGCTCGATCTTGGATCGCGATTAAAGTATTTTGCAGTCGATCGAGGCCGATATAAATTGAGTCTCATCGATAATCCCGCACTCGTCGCAGTTTAAATTAGATGCTCTTGGGAGTGGGTTGTTCGCTTTACCTAAGAGCGCTCAAACCCCCTCATCAAATCGTGGCGGCGGCAGGAGAGAAGAAGAAGCAAATAAAAAAGGGCGAAAAGGAAAGGATACAAATCGAGTGGTTGGGCTTCTTTTCTGTCTTACCGTTCAATGCTGTATCTACTGGCATGGTGGTGCAATTGGCGAACTGAGTAGCAGCTCCTTGTATTTCCCGTCCCGTTCCGACCCGTCATATCGCATCGCATAGCGGTATCGTGTATCATATAAATTCACATAGTACTCTGGTACTTAAGGCACCAGCACATGCTAGTTCTCACCCTTATTGCCAGTAGCACTCACGACTCACTGCTACCGATATTGCTACGATGCGGACGCGTCATCCACCAGAGAGAGATATTACGCGGATATAATATTCACGAGCTGCATAGGACAGCAACTCGACCAAGTCTACGAGATATTTCGATATGAAACTTGCCAGCAAAGATAAATTCCGAAGAAGCACATTTGACAACTAACAAAAAGTTTTTTTTATGGTATCGGCATTTTTTAGCATTGCTTTTATTGCTTTTAGAAGCCAACCATTCACTTCATACTCATTAAGGACTTCCTAAGGTTTAGTTCCATCCACCTTATCGAAAGTTTTTTCTAGACCAACAAATGCACAGAAAATTTTTTGTTCACTCTCAAGCTTTTTTCTATAATCTGCCTCAAGCTAAATATCTCATCCACACATGATCTCCCTGGCATAAATTCACATTAGACTTACCAAGTCCTTTCTTTAGTTATTCTCATGATCTTACCTATAAGTATTTTGGTAAATATTTTGCTCACGGTACTTAGTACAATAATCGCTCTATAATTGGTACGGTCACCTTTATCACCCTTTCCCTTGTAGAGTGGAACGATAATAGCCTTTCTCCGATCATTTGGAACTTCACCGTTCATAACACACATATTCATAAATTCGCTCAGCGACAAAAAAAATATCCGTCACCGCTCTTAAGCATTTCAGCGGTGATACCATCTGCACTAACCACCTTACCATTTTTAAGTTTCTTAATCAAGAAAAATATAATATCGCGGATATCAATTCTTCTTTTGCAACCTACAACGGGATTGTTTAACGTATCCTTCTCTGTGAAACAATTGTTATGTTCCATAGCTTGATCTCCATACGATTCCTTGAAAAAAGTCACTCACACAGTCTTTCACTTTGTCCGTATTCCATACCATTTCACCATCAGCATTCTGATTACAAATTTTTACAAAAAAATTTAATTTTCACGTCATTATGCTTAATCATAATCCATTCTACTTTAATGTGAAAATGCATTTCCACCAGGGTTGTTTATGATTCAGATTAAAAACTGTTTATATTTGTAAGCATTTTCTCGTAAGAGAAAAGAAACAATTAATGAAAAAGCAATATTACAATTTGTTAATTTTAAAAAGTGTTTACGAACCGTAATTTCATTTTCTTAAAAGGTACGAGAATTGCGGTAGCAGCATGTGCTTGACAGAATATAATTAAAGTCTGGAGGTAAATAGGAGTTTTGCTATGTCAAAAGTGTATGCTAGAACCTGAAGCGTTTCCCGGGTCAATGTGACTCGTTTACTCGTTTTATAGTAAATACAAAAACTCCTACTGTAATAAGAACTTAAGTGTGGTTTTTTAAAGAGGGGAACTTTCCTCTGGGCTTGAAAATGACTCATTTCCTATTTTTCACACTTTCCAGGTTACTTTCTGGGACTGTGGTCGCAAGTCGCGCGCATCGCCGGGCGATAAGTAAAGCACCATAAAATGTTCTCATTACGCACCCATGTATTTTGTTTGTGCGTACTTTGTCAGCGATTTTACCCCATTCCCTTTAACCACTCATCATCTCCGCAAAGTTTCTACCGACCTTCTTTTATTATTTTCAAAAAGATTCTTTTACTATAGGCCGAATTCATTTCAAATCGGACGGCAGTCCATGCTCGTCGCATAATCATTTGCCACTAAAATATGTTGTTTTTCAAAAGGAATAAGCCGATATTTTTCAAGATGATATAGGTATTCATCTGTTTCTTTTTGATTCTGATCGAATTTCTCGTCCTCCTTCGAAATACGTTGGAAAATTTTTGAAATCTTCAAAATTGACAAAACGGCGACGGTTTTCTGAAAATATTCAAAGTCAATTTACTCAAAAACCCCAGCGTTTTGTTTTCTCTTGATTTTTGTCTAGTTTCGTCCTAATGTAAAAAGTATATTTTATGATAGTCTGCCCTGTGCCCGCGTCTCGGAGATAATATTTTTTTGTTTGCAAAACGAGAATTCACGTTCTTTGCCAAAAATACACAAGATGCAAAAAAAGTCAAACGAACAAATTTGTGTGACTAAAAAAGTTCTATAAAATGCCTCCTGACACTATTTTCTGCCTTGTTTCACTTTCAAAATCTTCTCAAAATTATGTATAAAATCTTTTGAAACTTATTTTTTCTCAACAATGAAATTTTATGGCGTCATAAAAAACAAAGAAGAACGTAATTTAATAGTTTCAAAAACTTTTACATGAAACTTTTCCCACTGAAGTTGATATTTGTGAAATAATCGATATTTTCAATTTGTCTTAACTTACTTCGTTAATCTTCCATCAAAACGTTGTTAAAACTGTTAAATTTCGTCCATTTTGTTTTTTCACGACACCACAAAATTGTATTGCTGAGAAAAAAATAAATCTTGAAAGACTTTATACAGGTTTTCTCAAAAACTCGAAAATAACGTGAAATAGAAAAAGTGTCAAGAGACATTTTTCTCAAATTCTTTTACAGAAACAATTTCGTCTTCTTGACTTTTTTCGTATCTTGTGTCCTTTTGGCAAAAAAAGTGAATTTTAGTTTTTCAGATGAAAAAATCTCTCTTTTCTCCAAGGTGCCGGCATAGGGCAGAATATCATAGAATATACTCTTTACATTAGGGCGAAACTAGAAAAAAAATCAAGAGAAAAAAACACTGGGGTTTTCGAGTAAATTGACTTTAAATATCTTCAGAAAAACCGTCGCCATTTTCTCAATTTTGGACTTTCTCAAGATTTACCAACAGATTCCGAAGGAGGACGAGAAATCCTATCAGAATCATAAATAAAAAGGTGAACACCTATACTAGCTTGAAAAATATCACACTTTTAACAAAAATTTAAACCACTTTTCTATAAACTGAGTTTTCAATTTAAAAAATTCAAATAGTCACAACTATGTCAACAAAATTTTTTCTTCAAATCGATAAAATACGTGTCGTCTCATTCCTTTTGAAAAAGAACATATTGTGGCAAATGATTCTACGACTTGAGCATGGACTGGCTGTCTGACTTAAAATAAATTCGGCCTATAGTTTAATTATTTCCGATATTGTTCACATAATGTTAGTAAATGAGTAAGCTCGGTTCCTACCTTACCGACGTCGAGACTGTTCGACCGCTCAAGTGGTTCATGTCTGTACTAAGTTTTTATACTTTGTCCAAGGAGAGAATACCTGAAGTGACAAGGAACTTACGTCCCGTTTGCGCAGCCTGTCATAAATATCGTAGACATAGGGCCTTTCGGAACGAAATATGACCCGAAATATGACTCCTAAGCGTGACAAAAAATGGAGTAACTGCCTCAACATGAAAAACTTTGACCCAAACAACTCCTCCCTTGAAAGTATTTCCGCCCAAAATAATAAAGCTGCATGTCCTTTATGTATTCTCTCGTTGGACAGAGTATAGCATATTCTTGAAGACGTCGTCATGAATATTTTAGAAACTTAGCACAGACACGAACCACTCGCGCAGTCGAATGATCTCGATGTCGGTAAGGCAGGAATTTATCATTATAACCAGCCTTACTCATCTAGTATTGTTCAAGTTATTTCACTATCAAGAGAGGACGATGAGAATTGTAGACACTTGAAGAAAAAGTATTCATTCTTATTAGGTGCTTGTATAGAGACTTAATACTGAACCGCAATTTTCGTAAAAAATTGAAACTCGCAGGAATAACGTGCCTCGAAGCGAAGATAGTTTGCCACAAACGATTCTATAGATTGCCATTTTTGCTCTTTAAAGTTCCTCAACTGCATTTCCTGTATTTTATCGAGAGTTTATATCACCTTGTGGTTCTTCGTTCATAAAGACCGTTATATTGATATTACAAGTTAAAGGCAGGAAAGAAAATTAAAGAAACATAGGAAGGCTATTAATAATTAGCATAGTATTCATTAACAGTCCCTTTTCAATTAAAAAAATGTTAGACCTTAAAATCTACTTTCATTGAGTTCACTTATTCGGGGCGAAACGAGGAACGTACATAAAAGGGCTCGGCACTTTTATTACGGGAATTCTATTTTCTCTGGACAAACACTATTTTCCGGAGGCATTAATAGTTTTCAATTGAAAGCTGAAAAGAGGGCATTCGACACGTTCGTAACCGATTCAACGCAATTGAAAGCTACAGGTTTTAAAAAGCTTTGTCCCACTAAAGCTAAAGGCTGCAAGGCAGATCGACTTCATAGAGGATTGGTATGAATGGGAAATAAAGGGAGGGAACTGGGTGGAGTATAGATAGGAGTAACCGGTCCATGGAAGCATTTACGATCTCTTAGAGTTCCAGTTATGTTAGTGCCTTTTAATAATAAGTACCTTCCTTTACGTCAATGGAAAACAATTCCCCTGGAACGGCATCTCTTTCGATGCTAATGCTAATGCTATAGTCACAGTCTACCTAAATCACAGACTCGTAAGAATTACTTATTCCTCAAGAAAAACTCGCTTTCAATCTATCGATCCATTCAAGGCAGAGTGAGAGACAATGAAAATTGTTCTCCGCTTAGGTAATCCCATATTCTTAATTCGATTTGCATCCCACTAATTTCACAAGAAATGAGCGATGGTAATAACGACTTTGATAAAATTGCAAGCTAGTTTCTTAACTTGATTCGCAGTCACGATATTTACATGAGAGTTTTCAGAGAGTCGGAAATTAGTTAGTTTTCCACAGTAGTTTAACTAGCTCGAATTTCGAAATTAGTTTATCACGTTGTCAGGGTTTGCTTTCCATTTTGCAGAAACTTGGATAACTCGATTTTCTCAATTATATACCTTTATCAAACAACATCCACTCGGACCCAACCCTAAATTCTGAACTCGCTAATTTGCAATTCATGAAGTTGAAATATTTACAATAAAACTTTGTTTTTTACTGAAAGACAATGGTCGATTTGCCTAGCGGTACTTTCGACCTCTTCGTTCGTTACAATGTGTAAAGATGATCGATAGTGCGCTTGCCATAAGTTAAAGTCTGGAGAAAGTTTCACTTGATAGTTGATTCGCGATGCTGGTTTTATTTACTCTTCGCTTAATAAGAAAGTCTGCATTGCTTCCTTCATAAAAAAAGTTTCGAAATTGAATAGCGATCTTGATTAATTTTTAAATAAAACTGTTTTACATGGCTGGTGTCACAGTAGAAAGTAAGTGAACTTTTTGATTGAAATAAAAATATAGCCTACAATTCTTAACAGACTTGCATGTATTTTTTTAGAATAACTTGCCAACAAAGACACGCGCTGAAAACAATACAAAAAGATATTTCTTCATCTTAAAATATTTATGCCTTAGAATTGAATGAGGGTTTGTCTACTCTTGAAACCTTTTTGAAACCTTTAAACTCTTTAAAATTTCTTAAAATGCCTTAAAATCTTCTGAAAGCTTATGATATCCTATAAATTTCTCTGAAACCCCATAAAATCTCTTAAAATAGTTTTAAATACTTCGAAAACTTCAACATTTTTTAAAATCCGTCATAATCAATTGAAAAATTTAAAAGGTTCATGAAATCCCATAATGTTTTTTGAGATCCCTTGAAATTGTTTTAAATGCCTCATAATTTTTTAAACCTGTAAAAATTATTTGAAATACTTAGAGTCCCATTGAAATCTTTTAAAATATTTCATAATTTCTAGAAATACTTTGAAATTCCTTAAAATGTTTAGAAATAACTTGCAATTTTGTGAAACCCTTCGAAATTTATTGAAATAACTTGAAAACTTCTGAAATCCCTTGGAATATTCTGAAACCCATTGAAAAACTTCGATAAAATCGTCAAAATCTCTCTAAATTCCTTAAAGTCTTCTAAAATTAGTAAAAATCCATAAGTATCCTGTGAAATCCCTTAAAATCCCTTCATAGGCCATGAAATCGTGAAAGATTCTTGGAAATCCCTTAAAATATTCTTCAATTAACGGAAATTCTTAGAAAATCTGTGAAATCCCTTGAAATGTTTTTAAGTTACTTGCGATTCTTTTGGAAGTGCTGTGAAATGTCTTGAAATATTTTAAATACTTCAAAAGTCTCTAAAATCTTTTAAAATACTTTCCGATTCCTAAAAATTCTTTTCAATCCATTGAAACCTTCAAAAGTTTTGTGATATGCACTAAAATATTTTGAAACCTATTCGAAACGCTTTATTAAAATTTTTAAGTTATTCAAAAATCCCTGAAATATTTTGAAACATTTTTCATGCCGTAGAAATCCTTTAAAATTCGTTAAAATGTTTAGAAATCACTTGAAATCCTATGAAACCTCTAGAAATTTTCAGAAAGAACTTGAAATTTCGTGGAATCAATTCGAAATGAATTGTTTTGTTTGTTTGTTCGAAATGTTTTGAAACCCATTAAAAACGCTTTGAATATTTTAAAATCTCTCAAAATCTCTTGAAATTGTCTTAAATCGATTAAAATTCATAGATATTCTGTAAAAATCTTTAAAGTCTTTTACGATTCTTTACAGTCTCTAGAAATTATTTGAAATCGCTCAAAATCTTATTTACAAATCCCTTGAAATCCCATAACATTCTTTGTAATCATTTGAAGTCACTTGAAATAGATAATTAGAAATCCCTTCAGATATTTCGAAATACTACTGAAACGTTGCAATTTTCTACAACTTTTCAAAACCCAGACATATCTTCTGAAATCTTTTAAAATTTTTTGAAATCTTTAGAACTACCTGAAATCTTAATATCTGGAATACACTCAAAATTCGAATGATTGACCGTGCAGTGTTAAAGAACTAACGAAAATGAATGCTTTTTTTTCTTAGTAAAATTAAGTTTTATGCTCTAATCAAAGAAGACAATCTAAGATCTCTATATGGAACAACAATGAAATATTTTGCTACCATAATGATCACAAATTAAAAGAATCAGTTTTAAACAAATTATTATTATAATCTGAACTAAAAAATTCAATTTTTTCCACATGGCGGTGATAACCGCAATGATATTACTAATGTAGCATAGCTTGTTAAATTGCTGAAACGCTTCATTCCACGTGAAAGAACGACAAACACTCTTCCACTCGAATTGGAGATTCGTTAATCCGTTATTACAAAAATATTTGGCGTGTTTTCAAAGCGACGTCCCGCTCGCTGGCGGTCAAGAGCCTCTGCGGTCGAGATTTAATGAAAATTAAAGCGTAACTCTGTACAATTTCATTTGACGTTATAGGGACAAAGGAAAACTCCGCGAGGTGCGTAACAATGAAATATGAAAACTAAAAGTTTTGCTGAGTTTTTGCGCCTCGAAGAAAACTCCAGAACTAATTGGTTAATTAGTTCAGAACTCGTTTCCTCATTAAAAGATCAAATATGTAACCTTTCGACAATAATATTAAATTTTTAACAAGTTACAAAACACGAACATTTATTCTATTGTGATAAATACTTTTATTTCTAGAACAATCCTCTTTCTAGAATCCTATTTTTCACATTCCGAGTTTAATTTGTTTTAAAATCGTTCAAAGCTGAGCCGCTTACCATTCACGCAATAACTGTGTATAAATAAAAAAAGTGGATAGCCGAAATTGAGAACAGAATTACTCCTTTAGGTTTTCAGAAAAAAACAGGGCTAGGACTCACTTCAGAGATGAAAAAAAGTGCCAATAAGAGCATAAATTTTGAAAAAATAGTAGCAAAATAGTGGCATAAAATTTTTGAAATCAAAACATAGAATGCTTTTCAAAAAGTCGCATAAGTGACGTAAGTCACATGGAATTTCGAAAAAATTATTTCTGCTGGCAGTCCCATTCCAGAAAAATTTAGATAGAGACTTTTTAAGGTAGAGACAAATATAATTAATGAAGAATAATCATATAAAATAAAACTTATGAACTCTAATTTCAAATGTTTGCCAAGATAAAGAAAATTTTTTAAAAATGTCTACTTCACTAGTAACAATAAAATTAATAGTTTTCTTCCAAACACGATAAATTTAATTTGGGAGTATTTCTAAATATCCAGGCATTTTCACATACTTTGAATGATTTTAAAAAAATAACTTCCAATTTTACGGACCACCATATCATTTATTACTCTTCAATAAAAGGATTGATTAACGTTTAAAATATTTCCTTCTAAAATTTAAAACTCATCAACTTGCATTATTTTCAAATGAGAGAAGTTTATAGTAGAAATGCATTTTAAACTTCAGTTACCTTAATTTTAAAATTTGCTTCATTTAAAGTTTTTTTTTTTTGAATTTGGAATAATTTGTGAGTTCTTTTTTTTTACTCAACATCTACTTGCCGAGACGCAAAATTAAAATTTTCTGTTTCGTTTTATAATTTCAACTTTATTCTTTTCCGAAATCGGATCTTTTCTTTTTGAATTCTTATTAATTGTGAAGGACTTCTCATTTGAACTACTTCCAAAACAAAAAACTTTTACATTACAAATTTTTTATATTTATTTTAGGTGAATACTTTTACATATCCAAAATAGAAATCTAGCAATTCAGATAGAATCCTAACAATTAAAAGCAATAAAAATAGAATAATTCTTAACTCCACTGAAATTCCAATCAATTCTGATTCAATTATATCAATTTTAGATCAGTTCTAGTTAAATAAATGTTCATCTAGTTAATCCAAATGCAAATCTAGAAATTCAAGTAGAATTCTCATTAATTTAACTTGAATTCTAGATAAGTGTAAGTTATTGCAATTTAAATTCTAGTTAATTTTAATCTGAAGCCAGACAGTATTGAATGTTTCAATATAAAATGATTCAACATTTTCAATACTTCTTCTACTATTTTAAATGCTTTTAAATTCAAATTATATAACATTGAACCTTCTAAACTTGAAATTGAGCAACTATTAAGGCTTGTAATTTAAAATAAATTTGTAGAATATTAAAGAATAACACAAGATAAAATTTCAATTTTCGGTTCCGTTCGTTCATTTCAATGTCATTCTTTCGCAAACTTGAATCTTTTCTACATATTTGGATTCTTATCAATAAGGAAAAGATTTTTAATTTGAACAACTTTCAAAACAGAAAACTTCATAATTAAAAAATGTAGTTATTTATAAAAGATGAATGCTTTTATTAAGCACTGTATATTCTTGAAGCCATTCACATTCAAACGTTGTTAAATTTGGAACTTATTTATTTTAAAATTCTTCAATTCTAGACTTTTTTCATTTTAAACGCTTAAAATTTCATATTTTTTGCTCTTGAATGTAATTAAATAAAATTGCTAATTTCAAAAACTATTACAATTTGAGGTAATTAATTTGTGAACGATATTCAGTTTAAAGTATATTGAAAATATTACGGCTTTCATTAGACCTTATAACTTCAAAAAGTACGATTTTGAAATATGCAAATGTTCATTTTTTAGTATTCAATTTTGAAATTCTTTGATTTCGGTCATTTTCAACTTAAAAATATTCGACAAATAAGTATAAGAAATTAAAATGGTACAGTTTTGAAGAATTTTGCTTCTAAAAGTTTTTTGGTAATTTTTTTTCGGTAAATATTTCTACACGCGCTGTCGTTCAATAATATACACATATAAAACAATATTACTATGATTCCAACTTTAAATTGTACAGTTTTTTGAACAAACAATATTTGAGAAGCATTGAGTTTGAAACATTCAATTTATAGAATTATCAAATTTGAAATAATTCAATTGTGAAAGCCTAGTTCTTGCATCGTTTTATTTTTAAGCATATGACTGCATATGACAGTGTCAGATTTTTGAAACTGTGGATAGGTATAACAAAAAATGAATTTAAAAAGAAGATGGAATGAGGGTTCAGGGAATTATTCCAAGTTAGTTATTCAAATGAAATTTTGATCGTATAATAAGAAAAATAGCCGCATAAAATGCTTCAGATTTGAAAACCGACGATTCATTGCTAACACGTGTAATACTCTAATGCTTACCCAAATAACTAATTATTGACCTCGACTTTTATTTTTAAATATTTCACGTGGTTTGAAATAACATGTCTCGTCTGGTTAAAATTGAAATTGAAATAAGAAAGATTGACTGAAATGCTTTATTACTGAGTGATATTCCATTTATGGGTCATTTCACGTGGTTTTTACATTCAACATTTAGATTTTGTTGAAATAATTTTTTTCCACTTTTAGATCGCAAAATATTCGATACCTGTTTTCCCGTTTTTAATT
>JAUMHM010000049.1:7575207-7596412 GCA_032362435.1 Melikaiella ostensackeni
CCTCTCCTACCCCCTCACTTCCCCCTCCTCGCGCCCCTCCTCTCTATCTCATCACTTCCCCTCCATATCCTAACCTCCTCCCTCCCCTTCTGGGAAAAATTACGACAGACGGACGGACACCCGAACGAAACTATAAGAATTTCTGCCCGGGGCTACCAAACCCTAAAAAGAGTGAGAAAAAGGAAAGAGTCAACCAAAACCAACCTTTCGCTTTTTTCTAATTCCTTCTTCGTCTTTTTTAGAGGGACCCAACATACTTCGAAAACAAATGTATAACAAAAAGAAGATAATTGGTCAAAATAGGCGTCATGCGCCTACAAAAAAGGGTTTCCTAACCAATAAGTCATTAATCAAGTCATTCAAATCTTTCCCTTTCCCTATCCTATCCGATCCTATCCTAACCCCCTCACTTCTCCCTCACTGCGCCTCCTCCTCCTCCCTCCCCCTCTCCATCCCAAAAAGCTCAAGCTTTCTGACAATCTGCAGGGTTATCCATGCACACAATTAAGATTTATTTTAACTGTTGGAATTATTGAAGTAGGAATTAATTTTCAAATATTTTCTTTGTCTCTGCGAATACGTCAAATCAGATTCCTTCTTTAATAATATCTTCCTTTCTCTAAAAGTCTCTAATTTTTCTTTTGTGAAACTGTCAGTGTGATGCTTTGAAGTTTTTACTTCCTCATAGAGGAAGCTTTGTACTGGAAAGAATTTCGAAAAAGTTTCAATTCGTTTATGGTAATGGCCTTCAGCTTACCTAACTGACTAATTATTTTGCTAATTTTAATTAGAAAACTAGATGACGTTAAACGAACTAAATATTTAAAATATGACATTCAAAAATTTAAATTGAAATTAAAAACTCAAAAAATGGGTTACAAAATGGCGTCCAGTAGAGTGTGACTCCAATATTGAAATTTAATGTAGTAGTAGGAAACTCAAATATAGTGTGTCCAGGAACGAGAGTTAAATTTTTCTCCGCACTGGGGATTCGAACCCGCGAGAGCTTGGTTACTTGGCTTCAGTGATCAAAAATTTTCCAAGCACATTACTATCTGATCCACTCTGCATCCCAATGAAAGCAAATTTTTCAAGGAAAAAGTGAAATATTTTACTTCCACGCGTTGAGATTTGAACCCACGAAAGTGAGGTTTCTACTTATTTCTTAATTACCTTAAAAAAATGGAAAATACCTGAAATTAAGAAATCAATACTCTGTAGCAACACCTGTATAATAAGTTGAATTAGAAAATTTCATACAAAATTCAATTAAACGATAACAGAATACTGTTTCATCTTATTTTTGTATGACTTATAATTTCAAAGAACTTTTTTAATGGATCTAACCATTTTTGAGTTTTAAGTCTATGTCTTAAAATTGATTTAAATTTATTTTAAAAATTTCATGTCACTATTTGGTATAAGAGGAGAGGTATATGGGATGGACATTAAGATGGTCCTTATTTATAGAGTACATTTTTTTCATTCGTTTTCTCCCTCTTGCGGAATTCATTCGTATACGCAAAAAAAGAAAGTACACCAAATTTCAACCAAATCGGTTAATATTTACTCATCAAACATCGGCCTTGGAATTTCCCATGGGATTTACAGGTGAGAAATCACGCAAAAACGAAAAATCTGCATAACTTTTTCACTTTTTATTCGAATCATTCTATCTCCGAGACTGAAAGTCTGCGTGGGATGCTTAAAATATCTTTATGAAAATAAAACTCAAAATTTTAGAAAATCACGAAATGGCGGTCATCTAAATTGGCCCAAAAATGCTATTTCTTAAAGTTATTAACAAATTGTGACCAAACATTGTGGTAAAATTTAATAATGTATTCTCAAGCGAATGCAGGATCTCGAAGTCCAAAATTTAAAAAAAAATTACGGCTAATTCAAAACTCAAAAAATATTTTTTTTCCACATTTTTCAACGTAATACTTTTAAACTTCGGGAAGACAAACTGTTTGGCTTCAGAAATTACTTGATAATTTTAAAAATCTACAATTTTGAGAAACTGCAACATGGAGGTCAATTCGAAATTCAAGAATAGCTCATTTTTACAGTTTTCAACGAAATACTTTGAAACTTCAGAAAAACAAACTGTTTGAATTCAGGCACTACTTGATAATTTTAACAATAAAAAATATTGAGAAAAAAAACAACAAAATGTAGGTCAATTCAAAAGCAAAAAAAAACTTATTACTGCAGTTTGTAACGAAATACTTTTAAACTATATCAGAGGAAGAAGTGTTGATTCAGAAACTATACATAAGAGGTCGTTCATATGTTTGAGGGGGGGGTGTAAAACATTAGCGACGAAGTGTGACATGGGGGAGGGGAGTCGGTCGTGCGTTACATCACACCAAAAAAAAAATTCCAATTATAATGATACTTAAAAAAAAAATTTACCACGAGGTGGCAGCACTATGTTGACAATACAAGTAATAGGGGTTTGAAGCGTATTTTTTTGTATTGTAAACAAAGTGGAGTATTGAAACTTTTTTTTGATGTTGAAAACATGTGATATGAGAAAAGTTATAATAAACATTATGTAGACCATTGTTTGTTGAAAAATATGGACAAAATGTGAAAACACCTGAAATTTTGAAAAAAATCAGAGTTTGACGTGATGTCTAGGGGGGGGGGGGGTCCAAGATTTTGTGAAAACATGCGACATGGGGGGGTCTAAAGTAGGCCAAAAACGCGTGACGTATTATATGGACGACCCCTAATGCGAGAAAACAAATATTTTGAAAAAATAAAAACTTGCAGAAAAAAAGATTTCAAGGGAATTTATTTTAATATTTTATTGTTTGAGTATTAAATTGAATGGTACTTTTTTCATTCAGATTCAAGTACTACGTTCTTCTTGTATTTTTCATTAAACGGATACCATTCAAAAATATGAAAGTAAATCTTCCTCTTATTTTCTCGAATTATCTTATAGGTTCTGAATCAACATTTTTTTCTGATAAAGTTTAAAAGTATTTCCTTGAAAACTGTAGTAATAAGCTTTTTTCAATTTTAAATTGGCCGCCATTTTATATTTTTGATCACTCTTTGTTAATAACTTTGAGAAATAGCTTTCTTCGGCCCATTTAGATGACCGCCATTTTGCGATTTTCTAAAATTTTTAGTTTTTGACTATAAAGATATTTTAAGCATCTCATGCAAATTCCTGTTCTCGGAGATAGAATAATTTTTTTGAAATTTAATTGATTGAGAAAAAGCTCACAGGGCTAAAAAGCACCTTTGAGAGCTGAATAGAGTATACACATCATCAGATTATTCGTTTTTGCGTGATTTCTGTCATGTAAATCCCATGGGAAATCTGGTAGCCCATGTTAAGTGGGTGAATATTAACCGATTTGGCTGAAATTTGTTGTACTTTCTTTCTTTGAACATAGGAACAAATTCCGCCAGTGGGAGGAAATGAATTAAAAGAAAATAAGGACCACCCTAATGAAGTTTAGGGGTCTAATAAAAAAAATATTTAGGGGGATGTATGTGAAGTAAGGATTGAGGGGGAAAGGAGTAAGGTTGGGAGGGGGGACGTGAAATAGTGAGTAAAAAATATGAGGGGGGCATATAATTATTACTATTATGCATGGGAGTGATCGATGTTGAGATGGGGCTGGACCCAGGAAGGACTGAAAAGGGGTGAATATATACCTACAATACGTATTATATTTTTTCAAGAATTTCCAACTTATTTTGCCCCTGGAATATATTTTGCCATAATTTTTACTGGGGCTAAAGATATAACCAGTAATTTGTCAAAACATAATTTTTTTTTTCAGCTCTCTTTCACTTTTGAATTTCTGTTTTTTGATGTGCAAACATCTCAGGCAGTAATATGGTTCTTTCTGAAATCTTTGTCATATCTTTTCAGTTTAAGTTAACGTTTATCGATGATGTTTACACATGAATCTGTCTTGCGTCGTTGTTTAGGACGCATGTACTGATTATTTTTATCACCTTTCTTATTAGTTTCTGCTTTTCTTCTTTCATTTTTATGTAATGAACTATTAATATTGACTTTGAAAAATACATTGCTTACATCATGTTCACAGTTTAAGTGACTTTTCTATTACGGTTTACCATGTATTTCTGTAAAAATATGTACCAAAATTACGGATATGTTGTCACATTTTTCAGAATAAATGAATCTTGCAACAGCAGGTGTGAACATAGACATAAGTGATAATGCGCGCCGCCATATTCGATTGTTTTTCAAAAGTTGCATGCAAATGTTCAAAGTTGCGCAATTATTTAATCTACATCGTCAGAGGTCACCCATGCAAAGCCATGTGGAATTTAAAAATTATTGAAATAAAAATTAATTTCATGGTATTATCTTGCACTTCATTTGAAAGTACATTAATTGCCGCGCTAAGCGCGCGTTTGTGGTTCTAGTATCACTTAGAAATGATCAATTGCAGACCACAATAATAAACTCAATTATAAAATGAAATAATTTGGAAATTTTTGTTTCAAATTTACGAACCAGAGACATTGGTTCCGTCTTTAGTTCCATTCCGTTGAGGTTCAGTTTTTGGTCAACTCTACGAATACTTTAAATTAATGAAAAGGTGACTATGTACAGTAGATAAAATATTTGGAACGTAGGTCGCAGTGTGCATAATCGCTATTAAAAATTGAAATTTATTATCAACCACCCCATATATCACCGTGCGTAACGACGTATACATCTTCTTTCCGGGAAGAGATGCGTGGGCGCCCTCGCGAATTCTTCGTTCCCCAGGGTGCTAGTAGAATTCTACATCTACACTATATTATAAACGTGTCGAGTGTCCACGTGGGTATACATTATCCAACTCTACATTTATATACAAATACAAGCATCAGGAGTCAGGACCATATTATATCGATGCGTAAAATGCACGTTGACAACCTTAACAATGCGACAAAGTTGAGAGTGTGGCGAAATGCAAGTTAGTGCCGTCTCGTCGACTCTACAATGGTTAAGTTGGTGAGCTGATAGGTAGGCAGAAAGGTAGAAGGTATAGGTTGTAGGTGCCTATAACTCTGTGACGATTTCCTGACTTGTTCGGCCATCCGCTTCGGAATCTCCGTCTCGCTCCATCATATTTGTCATATCCATAAATTTGCATTTCATGAACAGGTATCCGCGAAAATTCATATTAAGTCATCCGACTCGGAACAAAAGCGAGAATCCGAATTCCAGGGCGTAATAAAACTTGTCTTATTTCCCGTGGGTGGAACCGAGTAAAGCCCAGAACAACCGTATTCACATTTGCTTGTTTATCAGTTTACACTTTGTTTCATACTTTGATATGCATTATACAACCACCGAGAAAGATAATAAAGTTGGTATTTTATTTTTAATATAAAAAATGGTATCTTTCCTTTTATGAGAGATGAAAAAAATGTCATGCAAAGTTATGTAAACGTAATTAAAGGTTTGGGGATGCGAGGAATATCGATAAAGAGAGGGAAATTTGCCTAACTGCTGTTTTTGCATGCATCCATGCAAAAATATGCTTTTTAGGTTTCCTCTCGCTTGAAAAATTGTTTGATATAGATTATATATGTTTGTGCACTATGACGAAATTTTCAAGCCTGTTCTCAAACGAGAGATGCATATAATGTATTGGATATGATATATGTATATTTCGAGTTTTTGGCTGCAGGTCTAATAAATGTAAACTACCGATCTATTGTGAGGAAGGTCTATTGTAAAGTTTCGTATGGGAACCCCAACTAGCCCTGAGGGAGCAGACCGGCTTCAAGTTGTCCGAACAGACGCTCGGTAAGGTACTTCAAATTTCGTAATTGGTCGGGAATTCAGTTATATGATTAAAACTTGTTATTTATTCCATTTTTACACATTTGGTTCTATTGGTAAAAAAGGAAAGAAGCAAACCTCTGTTCACTTCAACTGATAAGCCCCTTTGTTTTATAATTTCCAAGCATGGTCACTTTGCTTTTTCTGCTCAACTCATTTACGGACCCATCTAATATACTTTATTTTTCTTGTTTGTTCCAGGTAAGTTTCACAGTAACGTGTACTATATCTACAACTTCCGGCTGAAGACACAAAAATTTGAAGCTGTACCGAGAGAACCAAAATTCTCAGAAGGTGGTAAAAGTCCTCGTTTTTATTGGGCAAAAAGAAAATTACGATCAGATCGTGAAACGCACTCTGAAACGAGTGACCTGGAAGTAGAGGGTCGTAAATTGTTCAACGCTGCTCGTGCGAGAGATATCGTTAGAGTGACATTTATTACTATTTTGGAAAGCATTTTTACTACTTTGAAAATTTAATTTGACAGTCTCGAGGGATATTGATGATGATTTGTAAACTTAATGGGTTGTTTCTATGATTCCAATTTCATTTCTCGTTCCATTTTACATCTTGCTAATAGATCAGAGATGACATAAAACATATTTTGTCACGCAAACAAATATCACCCACCATTCTTAAGCATTTCAGCAGTGATACCATCTACACCAGCAGCCTTACCATCTTTTCGTTTCTTAATTACAGATATAATGTCGTGGATATCGATTCCTTTTTCGCCACCTGCAACGGTATTGCCTAACGTATCCTCTTATGTGCCACAATTGTTATACTCTTAACATGATCTCTATACAATCAAAGATGAATTATCAAAGATAATTAAATTGGAAGGGATCAGTTGATGGACAGAATTGTAAGAAATCATGACAGGAAACATTCTTTATATGAAATTGCAATATCGGAACACAAATACATGTCGGTATTGATTGTTACCATGGATCATCGCTCGCGGCAAATCTTGATTCTAGAGAGCTATGGTAGTACTAATGCACACCTTGCTGTTAACACTGTTAACACTGTTATACAAGGGTACACTAGAAACCCACAACTCATTCTAGTCGAGGTACGCTTAGCGCGCTCCAGTTGCTGTTTAATCTAATTACTTGGTACTAAAGTTTCCTCACCAGGTGATCTGTACTTTCCGCATTGTTATCGTCCAGCGACGAGCGACTCTGTGTACTTATCTATCACGGATATCAAAACCAGGGATATCAAGTTACCACTCTCGAATCAAGTACACGTACATCCTGTTAAGATTTTTTTTAAAAAGAAAATCAAGAAAATTTTTGTATTAAATTCTTTCAGACTATAATGGACAGGGTTGACACACAGACACTTGAGTCACGTTTAATGACTTTTTTCCTAAATCACTTTTTAGTTATTTTTCAAAGTAAAGTCACGGTACTCATTTTTTTTAAAAGAAAGTGTCACTTTGGTCACTTTTCTTTCGTTAAGTTAAAACAGAGAACTCAATATTGAATTCAGGCCCATACCTAGTTCTGAATTTTCGTGAATTATTTTTTACGCTGCCGACTGAAAGTTTAGGTACCGTAAAACAGGTTAAAGTCGCTCATGTAGGTTAAATTCGCTCAAGTCCAACTTTATATTGCAACATTCAATATCAAATTTCCTAGGGAAAAAGATAAGAGATTGTTTATTGTTTTAATTAGAACAGATATCAAACTTTATTTTGGAACTTATTTGGTGCGAATTTATTGATTAGCAACTTTACCCCACATGAGCGATTTTACCCCGTTTTAAGGTACATTGATATTTTAAAAAATTTCAAATGGCCGTCATATCTTTAATACAATCTCTAAGTTTTCTGGAAATTATATTTTCTTAAAATGTATACAAGTCTAAGTTGAATAACCACTATTTGAATTGTTTTGGATCATATTGTAGGGAAATATGTATAAAAACAGAGTTTTTCACCAAGTATTTTAATTTCTGGTATCTTATAAATTATGCATTTTTTTTTAATTTTATAGGGCTTATTTTCAAGGGTAAGTTCTGCAGCTTTTACTGATCTTATCCGTACATCTGTTAGTGCACTTTCAGAGATTTGGTAAGGGCTTGAACTTGACGAAAACTAACCTAAAAGCTTTGAGGAAGGGTTTTAGTATTCAAAATTGTTTTTAAAATTCTAAGCTTAAGTGATTCAATCATAGATGTCGCAAAAATTGTAGACTATCGATTTATTAAATTTTATTAGCATTTATTAAGACAGCAACCGCTCTTCAAAGTTTTTAGATTATTTTTCGTCAATTTGTCCCTTTGCCAAATCTCTAAAAGTTCACCGAAAAATGTGTAGATGATATCAGTAAAATGTACAGAATGTACCCTATAAAATGAGCTCTAGAATCTTGAAAGTTTGGACATAATTTTGGAGATATAAGTAGTTTAAAATGTTTGCGAAAAACCCTGTATTTTATAGACATCTTATACAGAATAATCGAAAACAATTCAAATGAACTTGAAAATTTGGAAAAATATTAATATACCTAAACTTTTAGTCGGGAATGTATTTCTTTGAATTCTTTTGAATTCCTTTGAATTATTTCTAATTAATTTGAATTATTTTCAATTCATCCTGAATTCTTTCAAATTTATCTTGAATTCTTATGAAATTTTATCCAATTCTCT
The DNA here is from genome assembly GCA_032362435.1 of Melikaiella ostensackeni. Classification (NCBI taxonomy): domain Eukaryota; kingdom Metazoa; phylum Arthropoda; class Insecta; order Hymenoptera; family Cynipidae; genus Melikaiella; species Melikaiella ostensackeni. The sequence goes on from JAUMHM010000049.1 coordinate 7,583,708, forward strand.
CGAATTCCCTTAGTTTCTTCTAAATTCACTCCAATTTTACTGAAATCAATTGAATGTTGGAGATTTTTCAATTATTCGTAATTAATTTGAATTTATTTGGAATTCACTCTGTTTCTTATTATCTAGAATTCTTTTAAATTCTTTTGAATTCATTTGATTTCTCTTGAATTTCATCAAATCCTTTTGAATTTCCTTGAATTTTTGTAAGTGCACTCCAAATTTAATGAATTCAATGAATTTTATAAATATTTTTGAATTGTTTTCAATTCACTCGAATTTTTATGAATTTAATCGAATTTTTGTCCTTTTCCTTAAATTCCTCTAAATTCACTCGAATGTTATTTACTTTATTGATTGTTTCATTTTTGAAGTTTGTTTTCAATTTACTTGAATTTCGATGAATTCGTCCTGAATTCTGCTTACTCCTATTTTACTCAATTCAATGGAAATTTTCTGATTGAATTTTTTTTTCAATTCCTTCAATTCTCATGAATTTCATCAAAGTCTCTTGAATTCCCTTAACTTCTTTTAAATTCACTTCAATTCTACTGAAATCGATGGCAAGTTTTGGATGAATATTTTTTGTTCAAATTCAATTGCATTCATTTGGAATTACCCTGAATTCTTATTAATTTATCCTGAATTTTGTGGAATTATTTTTATTTCTGTTGAATTCACCCTGAATTCTTTTGAATTCATTTGCTTTCTTCTTTATTTACTCAATTCTACTCAATTCAAAGCATTTTAAAAATTTTTTTTCAGTTTTCTTAAATTCATCCTGAAGTCTTTCAAATTTATCTTGAATTCTTATGAACTGCCTTGAGTTTTCCTAAATTCAGTACAAACTTGATGAATTCAATGGATTTTTGAAATATTTTTTAATTGTTTTAAGCTCACTTGAATTTTTGAAAAATTTACCTAAAATTTTTATGATTTTCATCGAATTCTTCTAATTTCCCTTAAATTCCTCTAAAATCACTCGAATTTTGTTTAAGGTTGTTGTCGCCCCAAAAATGAGTTCTCTAGAAAAGGAAGTTTTCTGCGATTTTAAGAATTGAAATGATATTATAAGCCATGTCTTATGCAAGAAAAAAAACTATTTCTTTGAAACAACTTTAAAACTTATGAAGAATGATCATTTTGAAAATAGATTTTGTGATTGATTTTTTTTCTTTTTGTCGCTTCTTACCATTTTTAGAAAAATAGTTGAATTTTAATAAATTCTGGTTAATTTTTTTGGGTGAAACATTCACTGCAACTCTACTGTTTCCAGTTTCGAAAAAGTAAATAATCTTCAAATATAGTTATTTGTTTTAAAAAATTGTTGTTTTAAAAAAATATATTGTAAGGATTTCACCTATAGAAAAATTTTCTGTAAACATTGGAAATAGTAGAGTTTTAGAGCATTTTTTCCTAAAAAAACAAGCCATCATTTATTAAGATTCAACTATTTTTAAAAAATTGGTAATAAGCGATAGTACGAAAAAATTCAATTGCAAAAAATATTGTTGAAATGAATGTTTTTTGTGAATTTCACAATTTTTTCAGTAAGAATAATGCTTTTTTTTTAAATGACATCATCAGTAATATATTTTTGATTCTTAAAATCATAGAAAATTTTTTTTCCAGAGATCTGATTTCTAGCACGAAAAGTAGCTTAATTTTTATATATTTTTTTTAATTCACCTAAATTCTATTGAATTCGCCATGAATTCTATTTACTTCTAGCTTACTCAATTCAATAGACATTTTTTCATTTTTAAAATTGTCTTCAATTAACTCAAATTCTTATAAATTTCATCAAAGTCTGTTGAATATCTTGAATTTTTCTAAATTCACTTCACTTTTACTGGAATCAATGGAATAGTCTAACTATTTTCCAAATCATTGGAATTTTTTTGAATTAGCTTGAATTGTTTTGAAATCTTATAAATTTATCCTGAATTCATTGAAATTCACCTGGAATTCTAAGAAATTTCTTCAATTATTTTTTATTCTTTTGGATTGAAAAGAAAATTAGTCATATTATAAATGCACTTTAATCACTTTTAGTCAATTTTAATCACTTTTGGTTGTTTTTCGGTTTAAAAGGTCACTTGTTAAATTTTTTCAAGGGAATCAGGCTGTGACAACCCTGATACTGAGAAATACGTGTTATTTGCTGTAGGTTTTTGTAATAAGAACCCATTACAAGTAACATATTTCTCATAGTATCATTACAGGCATTGTAAACACTTCAGATATACTGAATTCTCACGAAAAGATCGATAATAAAATATTCTCTTTATTAACATTTGCTATAGTTACACAATAAATAACTCAATACTTCGATTTGTTTTTTCACAATGACTTATTTAAAAGGAGTGGTAGCTGCTTTGAGTAATGACTCTATTAAGTATACAGAGTGTAGCGGTAAGATTTTGCAGTCTGCTCAACGGCGAGAAACGGGTACTAAACTTATAACGTAATTAATGTTCCCCATTAGGGTATAATACAATTTATAGCGCATTTATAGTTGCTTTTAATAACTTTTTTTCCTCTCTTCTGAAATAACAGCCCGATTTCTCTCTTGTAGTCTCAACATACTTGAGTAGCAATATGTGTGGAAATCAAATACCATCTTTCGGATTATCGGCGCATTTCTCAATAGTTTTCAATAAAACTTGGCAGCTGCCTGAACAACCAATAAAAATTAAGTTTAAGGGTAATTTCGTGTTAATGCCTTAGAAACGACGAGAATAAAACAAAGAAAAAAACAATAAGAACAACCAATTTTCGACCTGTGCTTACGTCTATATCCTAATGTATCAAACCGATTGACATTAGATTTCAACAAGAAGTCAGTAGCAACAAATTCTCGATATATATATTTTAAATTAATTGTCGGAAATCAGTCATTGTCGACCATGGCTGGGCAGTGTCTATTTCACAAACTAGAATTCTGATATTTCCAACATTGATCGATCATTTTTGACAATGCCCGAAGACCAGGGTTCATTCTCACTTTGCTTCAATTCTTCAGAGTTGGGGGCGATTAGCCTAACTGACGGCGATAAACTATTTACATGGACAATGTCGGCTCTCTGAAAACTATTTTTCTTCGGGATTCAGAAACTTTTTTTCATGAAGTACCCTATAGAAATTTTTTAAGTAACTTTTTAAAAGTCATTTTAGGGATCATAAAACTTGACGGGATTGAATGTATAAGCAAAATGATTTTTGAAAATTACTGAGTATGGGAGAGTGATGGTATAATATAATCGTGCCAAGATGTATAATGGGTAAAACAATTTTAAACTTTATTTCATTATATCTCGCATACTGCATTGAGTTTTTTTTTTAGAATTAAAATTAAAAAGGGTTCGGTACTAATTCATCATTTATGAAGGTGCTTGTGGAATTACTGAAATTACTGGAATTCACGGAAGTACTTCGGGAATTCATTGGAACTATTGGAACTACTAGAATTACTTGAAATTAATTTGAATTTGTAACCGGTTGGAATTAGTGGAATTAATTCCAGAATTGGAGTTGGTTATACACCAAAATTTTAAGTTGTTAACCCCTCGATGCAAATAGTGTGATAAACAGATAAGAAAATTACTTTTATTTTTACCACATAAGGTGACAAAAACTGCAAACATATTAATAAATATATTATCTCTTGAACAGTAAATAAATTGTTTTCCTACTTGCGTTTTCCTTGCAAGCTTTTTCATTTTTTTACGACTGTAAATGCAAGTAAATGCATTATCTTATCATTAGAAAAACAGTCGTTGAAATGCATTTTTTAAATATTTATTGCCTTAAAAACTACCTAGTTTTTTGCGGGGGCACTTCCGGTTTTCATGATGATGGAAAAACACATAAATAGGGCGAGAATCTTGAAATTCATTTTTAAAAACTTCCTTTTCTTCGCCTATGTTACTTCAAAATTTGTCAATCTGCTACCTTCTTCGTGATCGCTTTTCAGATTACCTTCTTTGAAACTAAAGAATACTAAGCGCATAGTCTCGTAAATGAAATACAAAACGTGACCTAAATTTTTTAGAACTTCCTTAAATGTATTTTTCTTGAATACGTTCTCCTTTTCATACGGTTGCAAGTGAAAACAAATTCACTATCTCATCGTTAGAAAAACAGTCGCTAAAATGTGTTTTGTAATTTTTTTTTCGAGGAAAAAATGATACGAAAAAGCCTCTAGGTTGTAAAAAACAAGACTCGAACAACAGTATTAAAAGTTTTTTCTATATATTATTATCATGGATAACGCATACTTATAATTATGTAATATGCTATGTCAAGTGGAGTTCTTTGCATTTTAAATTGAATCATATTACTTTATTTGTAGATTGAAGCACATTCTAAGTATTGCAGTACATTTATTTGACAATGAAGATTACATGCGTAAAGATTGACATTGTTTATTCATATATTTCATGTATAATAATATTAATGAAACATTCAAAAATAATTAATAATGTATTTATTTTAAAGTCAGAAACATCCAGACTCGTAAATTAATTAATTAACCCCTATTTTTTGCACTTTTTTTGACATGCGGGCTGAGTTTTATATAGGTTTAAAGGTGTCGTAAGTCGAGCTGAGCAATATTTTACTCTCGTGCAATCATGTTTGACTGTATCATATGTCCAGATGTGAGTATCATAATTTGACAAAGCGCACTCAGGGTTGTCCGGTATGGTCGGCCAGCAATCTATCGAAAAAAGGAAATACTTTATTAATAAAATTTACATTAAATGAATAAGTACATATTTACATATATTATTCATATTTATATTTCATTTTTTACACTTTTAATTTTTACTCTATAAAGACTTAAAAAGGGAATTTACTAACTGTAAATTGTGTAAGAATTCGAAGAATAAATGTGCGCGAGAGGTGAAAATATTAAATATATTATTCTTGTCTCACGTGATTTACTCTCTAAATCTGAATTAGTTTTCTACTAATAAACAGTGCGAAGTTTCTTACCACCTTCAGAAGGTTTTTTTGGGGGGGCACTTTCGGTTTTCACGATGATGGAAAAACACATAAATAGGGCAAGAATCTTGAAATTCATTTTTAAAAACTTCCTTTTCTTCGCCTATGTTACTTCAAAATTTGTCTATCTGCTACCTTCTTCGTGATCGCTTTTCAGATTACCTTCTTTGAAACTAAAGAATGACTAAGCGCACAGTCTCGTAAATGAAATACAAAACGTGACCTAAATTTTTTATGACTTCCTGAAATGTATTTTCCTTGAATACTTTTTCATTTTAGAACGGTTGCAAATAAAAACAAATGCACGATCTTATCTTTTGGAAAACAGTAGCTGAAATGTGTTTTGTAATTTATTTTTGAGGAAAAAATTATACAAAAAAACCTCAAGGTTGTAAAAAGCAAGACTCGAGTAACAATATTAATGGTTGTTTCTAAAAAATTGAATCATGGTACTTTATTTGCAGAATAATGCACAGTTTGAATATTTTATTTCATTTATTTGAAAACAAAAATTGCGTTCAAAAATGAATTGTTTTTTCGTACATTTTACAATATTATTGATCTCTACATTTCCATGTTGAAGTTCTTGAGATGGTAGTGCCTTCTTTTCCACTAAATTTATATGAAATTGATATTTTTTTGTAAATATTATACTCAGTTATACAACCAACAAAATCATGTCGCACAATATGCGAATTATTTCTAAGTGAAATATCGCCCTAATGTGTGCATTATTACTGGTTTTCACAAATGCCAGCTGTAAAATACGCCGTTGCACATGATGGATAATTCGCAAACAGTTTTTTTCTCATTTCCACAATGAAACCTTTCCTTGCATTTCTCTTATAATATTCAATCCCGCTAAATTTTATAATTTGTAATATGGCTTTTTAAAATTTATATAAAATATTTCTTCGCTAATCTTTTTCCAAATTACACTGCCAACTTTGATTTCACAAATTTATGTACTATAGATATACTTGGCAGATTTCATGCGTCGCTGATGTTTTTTGGTAGGTACAATTATAGCGCATTTATAATCGCTTTTAATAACTTTTTTTCCTCGATTTCTCTCTCGTAGTCTCAGCATACTTGAGTAGCAACATGTGTGGAAATCAAATACCATCTTTTGGTCCTACGACACTCTATACGACGAACCTGCGTCAAAAAGGAGAGTCGAGAGGTCGTAAACACAATTAGCGTCTTGTTAAACCCGTTGCATTTTTCTTATATTTAGCGAAATTTAAAGCCCACAACGCCACGCCTAATTCATTTAATTAAAATTCTCAATGGTCAGAGCCACACACGCTGCGAAGTTAAAAATAATTCTAGGTACATCTTTATTATCTTTTACCCTCTTCGCAACCTCTTTGTGTTTAAAATTTTGAAGCAAAAATGTTTGATGAGTTGATAATTTAGTGATCCGACAAATTTTAAAAAGGGCTTCTTTATCTTGACTTGAAAAATGTGGTTCTTAAGACTCGTTCTCTTCCTTCACCCTCCCGTAAAAAAGAGTAGGTCTTCATCCAACTTTCAGGTTTATCTATTTCGAACAGCTAACATGCACTAACAGCCTGGAGCAATCGAAAGTGTCAAATTTATCTGGAATGCATTACATGCCGTAAAAGCGCTCTGAGTTTACTGTTTTTTTTTCTTTTTTTTTTGGTTCTTTTTTGTTGTAGTGGCGGTTGAGCGATTGCCCGATAAGCCTTCCGGCCTGTAACGTTTTGTATCGGTGGCTGTTCCGTAGCCCGAAACAACGAATCTATAGTTATATCGTGGCCTGAAAGCCGATTAGCCTCGAGTATTCCAGGTTTTTCATGATTCCAGTTCCACTCTGTTGCTGTTCATCGTGTTCGAATTCAATGAAATGTTTGCAGAAATTTGTGCTATGTGAAAAATCCAGAGTATCGCTTTGTTCGTCTACAAATAAAATATATTTTTAAACGAAGTCTAAATTAAATTCATCAGTGTTTCTACATTCAGAAACTGGAGTGATTCCTTGTATTATTTTTGTTTAAATTATTATTATTATTATTATTATACCGTTAAAATAAATCCCTTTGGGAGTAGGCGTAAATCGTCCAGTTCTAGCCTCGTTATACTACCGGAGATCAAAGAATTTATATGGTAAGCGTAAGTAAAGTATATACCTGTTTATAAATTCATTTAACCACACAAACATATATCGCCACCGCTCTTAAGCATTTCAACGGTGATACCATCTACGCCAGTAGCATTACCATTCTTTAGTTTATCAAATTCCTCAGCGTTTCCACGCTTAGAAATTGGGGCCATTCCTGGTATTATTTTCAGTTTCAAAAAAGGAATAAATATAAAAAGTATATTTAACAAATTGGTAATAAGTTCCTCTCAGTAGGAAGCTATAACTTCCGAGAATGGGTGGTGAAAAAGCATCGACAGAGGAGTCTTGTAATCATGAAACGATCGACTTTCCTGATACTGATGGGAAGCACTTCTAGATATTTGAAGGCTATCAGAGTTTTCCCACGTGCGTGTATTAAGTTTTTAGTAAATAGCCGCTCCATTGAATTTTAATGGAAGTACAACGGTAACCGTAGACGATGGTTATTTATAGTTATCGCTTCGTATATCGGTCGACCATTTAAATCCCATTGACCGAAAGATGCTGCCTGTAACAGAAACTTGCGAAGTAAGCACCTGACCTATTTCTGCAAATCTACTCTCCATTTTCCATTTTCCACTCCAGTGAAATGAGGTGTATCGTTTGGATCCTGTGGATTCAAATCTTGGTCAGCTTAACAGATTTCTTATGAGCCCTATTGAAAATGGTAAAATTGCTGTTGGTGGATTTTGCTTTGGGGTGAAAAATGATTGAATTCAATTGATTAACAAAAAGACAATTTATCGCATTTCAAATACAAACAATTTTGTGAGGGCCACCGTTTATGAGGGCTACCATTGTGTGCCGAAACGTTTGGTTCAATTATTAGCTAATTGAATTCAATTATTTTGGACCCTAGATTCAAATCCACCAACAACTATTTTACAGTTTTGTGAACAAAAGTGAAAGAACAATTTTTCTCCTTTATAAAATTCTCAACATTTTTTAAACTAATAACGGTGTTGTAGATTTTTTTTTAAAACTAGATAACGATGTCGTACGAATCGCGAATCGCGAACTTTAACCCGTTTCGAGTGCGGCTAGCGCTCGTATGGGTATCCGTTCGTGAGATACGCATAGGTCGTGTTTTCACTGCGTTTAACTAATGTCGAGCGGGATGTTTGACCCCAAGGATGACTGTGTACAATTGATGATATCGAGTGTCTACACCCAAACTCGATAATCGGTTAACCGGCTGTACTTAGGAGCAGGTTTTCTGAAGTTTTCCTCTCCCCTGGCCAAACGTCAAGGCAAATGCGAGTGTTTCTAATGAAGTCGAATGCAGTCGCGTAATATGACTGGCTGTGATGATGGTTCATTCAGTGATTCTGAGCCCTCATTAGTTCAGGAAAAATTTTCACAGGCTCTTACCCGTCAAAGTCTCGCGGTGTGTACTTACGTCGAACGCCCTCGATTTCGCCGGGGATTTTGAAAAAAGGTGCAGTGCAATAGGTTTTTAAGACGTCAGTGCTATGGAACTCAAATTTTGCTGCTATCCATAATAATAATAATAACCACTTTCTTTTATCAGGAAGAGCGAATTTTCATTTTTGTGTAATGAATAGAAATCTTGAAAAGATAAATATAAATATTCAGATTTTCATTTTGAGGAGGTGCATATTTTGGTTGGAAGGCTTTTGTGTTTTTCCTTTTTCTCGTTCTTGCAGTATCGTCATGGACACTAACTAGCCAATTAAATGAAGAACGGTTAAGTTTCACGTGCGGACGTTAACTACCGGCTATCCTTCGCAATTACCACGAAAAGGCAAGGTGTTAAAAGATTCACAGACACACTTGGTCTCGGGAGCTTCCGTCGTCTCCCAAAATATAATGCAGCTCTCGGCACTTTAAGACCGGAGATGTCTTGTAAGTCACCATAAGTAAGTACGAACGAGTGGAAGCCAAGCTCTGTGAGAAAGCAAAGATTTCAGGTGCTTTATTGTCTTCTAAAAATACCAACTTTCAAAAGTCCCTGGCTTAGGCAACACCCTCAACAACCTCAATAAATATGTACATTCCAAAAATAAAAGTTTCAGAAGCTTTTAAAATTATTTGCCTTTTAGAACCACAGGGATTGAAAACAACGGTTCTAGAGTTACAAGAGAGAATCGATTAAATCCACATTCTAATCCATTTGTAAGTAGGAAGTAGTAAAAGGGATCAAGGAGAAAGCTAGTCGGATTCTCAGTTGGGATTTGGTTAATTCGAATCTGGCCGAGTATCGAATTTCGCAGTGCATTCCTTTTACAAAAGCCATCTCAAGTTACCAATGGAAAGAGGTTTTTAGAATGAAAACAGAAGCAATTCATGTTCCACTCTGGGTAGGGGAACCCGTTACGAAACCAAGTGTATAACACTCGTTCGTGTCGTTATCGGATGAATAATACCGGTAAGTCGAGATGACGATTTACGGCTTTGCTCCCCATTATCGTTGGTCCGTCCTGCAATTTCTTTGTAATTATTTCCGCACGGAATTGCAGGACTGTCGAACCCAAACTAAAAGTCGACGAACCGATTAAACGCGAAACATGAAGCCCGCTGCCGCAGCCGCTGCGAGTTACTTCATCTTCTTTACCTGCGAAACGGTTAGACACACTAGAAAATAACTCCTCTTTATTTGGAGAGAGATTACGATGCATGCTTTACGACCTCTAATAAGCGCATTCGCGTTAACTGGAAATTAATGGCACCCCTGGGCTACAACTCTGTGTGCACTTGTACAAAAAACGAGCAAAATCTATGTGCTAAATGCACCTTTTTCTTCTTCATTACGAACAACAGCTCAAGAGATTTATTAGCTTTTGAGTGTGGCATTTCTGAACCTTCCTCAAACAATTTTTCATGCCGAAAATATTTTTAAATAGCAATCAAGAATTTTTACAAGAGCGTACAAGATCTTTGACACTTCTGTCTAAATTTTAATTAGTATAATATAACTAATTTTCAGTTAAATTCCAATAATTGTGGCAGTTAGAACTCAATTACTGAGAATCAGTAAAAATATACTGATTCAATCAGTAATTATTGCTACACGCAGGCGCAAGTAGAGGAGTGAGGAGAGTTCTAATTCTAAATTCCTACCTTGCCGACATCGAGACCATTCTACATCTGTAGTGGTTCGTGTCCGTGCTAAGCTTCTAGAATATTCTTGATGACATCATCAAATTATATTGTGCAATTTTGTGAAACAAATTTTGCGTAAACAGATTCAAATTTATTCATCATCAGTTTAACAAAATCGCGCAATATAATTTAATGACGTCATCCAGATCATTCTAGAAGCTTAGCACGGACACGAACTACTGCAGCTGTAGAATGGTCTCGATGTCGGTAAGGTAGGAATTTAGAACTAGAACTCTCCTTACTCATCTACTTTATTCAAGATTTACAGAGTTAACTCGAGAGATAACTTTTGGAATATGCATTATTTTTGCACTGGAAACTAAACTTAAATTAAAAACTTATTATTTCAGATTTATAGAATACCCTCGCTAAATCATAATTATCAGAAAATTACTAATTGAAATAGTGCGCGAAACTGCATTTGCCAATTGCTCTAGTAAGTATTTCTACTATAATAATTAGTAGTTTTCTACTAATTCATAATCAAATTCTACTGATTCTGTTAGTGGTAATTCAGTTTCTACTTATTCTAATAGAACTAATGTAACTAATTAAATTAGTAGAAAGCGACTAATTATTACTAGAAATTCTTACTGAAGTGCAGGTAAATGATTTCGCATTAATTCCAATTTGGAAAGCTGAGACAACTTTTTCGCACAATTAAATTGCTGCCATCCAAAAATACTATTCTTTCAGAAATAGATCCATATTTTTAAATCTTTTTCTCAAATTGTTTAAATCATATTTGCATCAGCATTGAAGTAGATAAAATTCCGCGCAAAACTATAAAAAGTAGCGTATCGCCGCTAAGTACAATGACAGAAAAAATGCATCACATCTATTTTCTAGAAAGAAGAAAACTGTAAAATTTTCACTCTGGAAAACTAGAAAAAAGTCGAATTTCTCACATTTATCAATGGCTAGAGATAAATCTATTTCCTCTGAATTTCAAAGGATTGAGGAAGAATTGTCCGGGAAAGCACAAAATTTTTCGAAATTCAATGGCTCAAAATTCCTTAAATTGATTTTTTATATATTTTCTTTAGATACTTCAAAGGCTTTTCTTTTGGGGAAAAATTTTGATGAGAAATTATTTATTTTAAGCTTTGAAAAATTAATAAATTTTTAAATGATTTTTATTAAACCTCGTTCATTTCCGGTAAATTTCATATAAAAATATGCTGCTTCAATTAATTTGATCAAATCTAGGCCAAACTTTAGAAATTGTAAAAACGTTCTATTATATTACAGAAAATTTCAAAAACAAAAAAAATAATGCGATAACTCGTCCAAAACTTCTCTTTTTCAAATTCGACCGCTTTCAAATAATTTGTGACATAAGAAGGGTTCCATCCGAGAACAGCTTAGCCAAGCTCTGCTTAACTTTGGTAATCGAATGAGAAGCTTTTAACAATTCCATGTAGCCAAGTAAACAAAACTAAATTTTGAATTTCAATTTAAATTAAACAATTCCTAGATTTAACAAAAATAAAGAATTTACGATATTACAAGAACAAAAGAAAGAAAAAACATAAAACCCTTTCAACTAAAATCTCCACCTCCCCAAAATGAAAATCTGAATTTTTATCTATTTACCTTTCTAAGATTTCCATTCATTATACAAAAATGAAAATTCGTTTCCCTGATAAAAGAAAGTAGTTTCCTCCTAATTTCAAAGAATTGGGGAAGAATTTTCCGAGGTGAATTTACTTTCCTCTCAAGAGATGTGTCCCCTCGTTAGATCTCATTAGATACGAGAAACCTTCATTAAAGGAGACGGTAGCTCACAATTTAATTAAAAACTTGAAGATTAATTCTGTAAAAATTCTTATAAGCGGAAAATTTAACATTTATTGTATAAGAGCTAATAAATTCAATAAGTCACTTTGTTATCACAGTAAAGTATATTTTCAATCAAATTCAATTAGCTTAATCACAAAAGGGAAATATAAATATTTAATCAGAGAACTCGGGAGAGTAATCACTCTCTGAAAGGTTTTTCTTTGTTGACTATTTTTCTAGCCTGACAAGGCCTGGAAAAAAAGGGCAGTGGAAAACTAGACAATTTTTCTTGGTAGACAAAATACAAAGATTTCCTGGCTCTTAGAAGGATGGTAAGAGCATTTAACAAAGGGAGAATGCGAAGGAGGATATAGAAATAACCCCACTATTACCACACAGTTTATCGTGAAGACCGGGAACAATAAATGGAAGAACAACGCATCCCCCTTGCTTGCATTAAAAGGAACGCGTCCAAGATGGAGCAATTTGAAGGGTAATTTAAACGTTTCTGCAAAAACGATCGCGATTACTCCCAAGCTAACGATGATAGCTCTCCATCGTGTGACCAACGTCTCTGCTTTCTCAAGCTCGGATGGTGGTTCTCGTTATGAGTTTATACTTTCTTGAAATACTAACGAAAAAAAATAGAT